>CM046441.1:35211724-35369042 GCA_025506515.1 Flaveria trinervia
TTAAAGAAATCAATCTATGGATTGAAGCAAGCATGAAGAAGTTGGAATCACCATTTTGATGAAGATATAATCAAATTTAGGTTCATCAGAAACATTGATGAAGCATGTGTATATAAGAAAACTAGTGGGAGCATCATCACTTTCCTAATATTGTATGTTGATGACATTCTACCATTTCGAAATGACATTCCAACCTTGGAGGGTGTAAAAGCCTGGCTTGGAAGCTATTTCTCCATTAAGGATCTTGATGAAGCCGCCTATATTTTGGGAATAAAGATCTATAGGGATAGATCAAGGCGGTTGATAGGTTTAAGTCAAAGTTCTACATTGATAAGATGTTGAAAAGGTTCAAGATGGAAAACTCTAAGAAAGGAATGGTACCTATCCAAAGAGGAATGATATTGAGTAAGACTCAATGTCCAAGCTCAAAGGTTGAGCAAGACAAAATGAAAGGAATCCCATATGTGTATGCTATAGGTTCCATCATGTATGCAATGATATGCACTAGGCCGAACGTGTCATCCGCCTTGAGCATGACAAGCCGATACCAACAAAATCCATGAAACAGTCATTGGATGGTTGTTAAGAACATACTTAAGTACCTAAGGAGGACCAAAGATATGTTCCTAATCTATGGATCCAGTAAGGAGAAACTGTAGTAAAGGGTTACAAGGATGCAAGTTTCCAAACTGATCGGGATGATTTAGGATCACAATCGGGGTAAATTTTCATCTTGAATGGCGGAACAATCTCTTGGAAGATCTCTAAGCAAGATGTGGTGGTGTTATCAACTACAGAGTCATAATACATTGCCGCTTCATTAGCAGCTCAAGAAGCTGCATGGTTAAAGAAATTCATTGCTGATCTAGGGGCATTCCCTTCCATTCAGGACCCCCTAGAAATTCTTTGTGATAATGAGGGTGCAATTGCTCAAATCAAGAAACCCCGTGCACATCAAAAGACTAGGCACATTGAACGGAGATTCAACAACATAAGGGATGATGTTGAAAAGATTAAGATATGTATTCGCAAAGTTCACATGCATGAAAACATTACGGGTCCACTCACGAAGCTTCTTGAAAAGGCAAAGCATGAAAGTCATACTTGTGCCATGGGAGTTCAATATTCTAGTGACTAGATTTGATCTTTAATTTTGTATTTAGATATTGTAACCCTTTAATACTTGAATGAATTCTTTGGTAATAATAGGTCAACCAATATTCCTATTTCACATATTTAAAATCCATGAGTAAATCGTTTACTCAAAACATCCGTAGTCGTTCATACTTGTGGGAACAAGTACGAGGGTAAGACAGTTTTGAACTTGGATTGGTAGATATTCATATGGATGAATATAGAGCAAAGTGTTGCTACCAAGTTCATAGATATTTGTGGGATACAAATATTGTGTTGACCCGCTTCTCAAATATTACTACATGGAATCTTCTTGATTGATCATAAGTAAATTTGAGTAAAGGCGAACATCATTTGCTATCCTGTGACCTGAGATAGATATTGGGTGTTGATATTTACCGAATATTATCTTTGACTTAGTTCTTCGGTGTTCTGAAACATGGCAGTACATAAGTTTGAGTTCAAGTATAATACAAGGTAGTTGTGAGAGACCTATGTAGTCAAGATGGGAGTTGTCCCTCTTATTCACTGAGAGTAAGATGTCTAAGGCCTAATAAAGTTAAATCAGTAGAGAATGATCACTGTGTGTCTCTGGGATTTAACAAGACATCTGTGACAAAAGGATTGATGATTGAGTCACCTAAAACATTTCTAGTAAGGTACTTAAAGGGGATGATGTTATTGAATGGCACTTAGCCATACGTATTAAGGGTAGTAAACCATTGTTAGGTGGTATTTACTGCTTGCATCAATCTTTTATGACTCTTGTGCAAGTTGGAGATTGTTGGAACTTGTATGCCCAAGACACATACAAGATTGATGTGGTTAGTACGTTATGATCCAATTCGGGTCATACCCAATAGCAAGCTAAACAAACACCAATAAATATTTATTTGTTTATCAGATCATACAAATAAATATTAACACCAGTTTAGAAAATAGGTTTTCTAAAACTTTGCTTTTGTAAAAGAACAACATTATGTGGATAATTTGTTCATGAGAAATTATTTGTTTCATTATTTAAGTGTTTTAAAGAATTTCAAATAAAGTTTGTTAATGTTATAAAATTAAAAGAGGATTTCATTTTATAAAATTATGGGTTAACAGTGTAACTTTTTATTAGAAAATGAAATAGGGGGAACCCATTTCAAACTAGATTTTTGGCCGCCCATATGGGGTCTTGGGAATCAATTTTGTGTCTTGGTTTTTACAAGACATTATTCACCCTTGCACTCTTCATCTAGCACTCTCTCTCTCACACACATGCAAAGGTCTCTTCTCCCTTCTTCCTTGGCTGAAATTTCAAAAATTTTGGCTGAACTTGAAGAACTTCTTGGCTGATTTTCGGGTTGTTCAAGAAGGAGTTGGGTCTTGTTGTTCTACTACCTAACAAGTTAGCTGTTTGAAGAGCTTGTGGGTATACAAACTTGAGGCTTTCTCTCTTGGGGTCTGGACATTCAAGAGCATCATCATCTTCATCTCATCCATAGTTCATCATCTTGTTCTTGAATGGTAGTTTCAAGAACACCCTATGGTTGCATTTTCATTTTTGATAGCATTTCATTTCACATATATATATGATCTTTGTTCTTGGGTTTTGTTTTTGGTTTAAAATAGTCCAAATTTCAGATTGTTAACCACACTTTAATGTTGGATTCTGTGTGCCCAAGACACGTAGAATATTGATGTGGTTAGTACGTTATGATCCAAGTTGGGTTATACCGAATAACAAGCTTAGCAAACACCAATTAATATTCAATTGTGATATGATCATCAATTAAATGTTTACACCAATTTAGAAAATGGGTTTTCTAAATAAGTTGCATAAGAGTGGGAACAACTTATTAGGATATTTTGTTCAATAATATTATTTGATGTGTTATTTAAATTGGTTAGATGACACCAAATAATAATGAGAGATTATAACTTATAAGTTAAATGGCTGAAGAGGTCTTCTTCAGTAGTTGTGACGGTTTACCTTTCAGTAGTTTTATGTTTTATCTTTTCAGTAGTTTGACACAACAGCTGAAGAATACTTCTTCAGTTGTTGTGCTCATCAGTAGTTTTATATTTATCAGTAGTTTTGTAAAACGACTGAAGAGCTTGTTCTTCAGTCATTGTAGTTTCAATAGTTTCTTATCAGTAGTTTCTTATTTTGTACTTAACACTCTGATATGTTCTCAGTAGTTGTGAACATTTCAGTAGTTTGTTAAGAGTTAGTTATTTTTGAAATAGATCTGCCAGTTGTCACTTTCCCGTGATAACAACAACGATTGCACTCTATATAAGGAGTGTCAACCTATTGTAATAATTGAATGATTTGATCAGAAATATTCGATATTATTAAAACATTCCTTGTTATAGAAATATATTCTCTCGTTATAACCGTATTTGTTCTTAATGCATACGAGCATCAAATTTTGCTACAATTTGTCTAATTCTTGTTCTTATTCCGCTGCGTTACGCTCTAATACATCAAACTTGTGATCACTGATCCTGACAATATTCAATTATGATATGATCATCAATTAAATGTTTAAACCAATTTAGAAAATGGGTTTTCTAAATAAGTTGCATAAGAGTGGGAACAACTTATTAGGATATTTTGTTCAATAATATTATTTGATGTGTTATTTAAATTGGTTAGATGACACCAATAATAATGAGAGATTATAAGTTATAAGTTAAATGATTAATTGTATAAGTATATATAACTTGTACATACAATTAAATGGTTAATTGTAAGTCTAGTTACAAGACTTTTAACTTATGTGTATGTGTTCAATCAAAAAGGGGGGGAAACCCTTTTTGAAAAGAAATTTCGGCCGCCCCCCTTGTTAGGGGATTGGACCTTTTGCCTTGAACATAACACAAATTAACAAGTCTTGTTCATTCATCATCTCACTCCAATCTCTTGACATGCAATAGATGAAAAAAGCTCTCTCCTCTCTCTCAAAATACCCACGGTTCTAGCAGCTTGTTTTAGAGGGTTTTTGAAGCTTTTTGGTGGTGAATCTTCCTAACAAGAAGGTGATTTCAAGGAGGTTTGGGGTATACAAGCTTGAGGGCTTCTTCCTTGGAGTCCTGGCCGATTCACAAGCATTTTCAACCCTTTCTTGGTCGACATTTTGGCTGGAATAAGGTAGTAATCACAGCTCATTGAAGCTGTGATTTTATGTTGCTTAACTTGTGTTCATAGCTTGTTCATTCATATATTTAAGATCCTTTTGATTTGGGTTTGTTTTTCATCTTAAAACATCATTAAGAACATGGATTTTTCAGATTATAAACATGTTATAATTCTATACTTCCGCTGCGTTTTCAGAAAGTTTAAAAGGTTGAACTGGTTTACTTTGTGTTCTTTCAAACCCAACAATGGCATCTAGAGCCGGTTATGTGGATAACTTGCTTGTTCCTTGTCTTTAAAATCGGTTTTAAAGATGTATAATCACTTATTATAGGCTGATTTTGGGCTGCTATTTTTTGTTTGAATGATTCCCCAACTTTCAAGGTCATCTCACACATGCTAGTGATTAGACATTGAAAGATATACATATTATGAGTGTTGATTGTTTGGACAATGTTTAAAACCCAAAAAATTTCAGTTTATGTTGGCTGAAATTTGGTGGTTTTAAGTGGGGTTTCATTATATGTTTGGATGATATGATCATTGGTTGTTAGTGTGCATAACCTATCCTTTGGCCTTTTGATTTGGATGATTGGAATGGTTGGTTTTTTCATTCATTTGGGTTGTAATATTTGTGTTTATTATTTGGGTTGTAATTATTTGTTCATTTGGTTATGTAATTAATAGATTAGTGTATTTCTTTTATTAGAAAAATGTATTAGGATACAATTTTGTAAAAGGAAGATGCATAAGATCAAGACCCAAAGATGGACATCAAAGACATGGAACTTGAAGCATATGGATGCAAGTTCAAGTGGGGGTCTAAGATGACCTCAATTTTGTGTTGATTCAACCCTTAGGAAAGACCTTATGATGACACTTGTGATGGCAAACAAGTGTTGTCAACTTAGTGGCTATGGTTATGCACTCATGTTTGTATGTTTATGGTTGTTTGAATGTTTGTTATTTGGTTGTATGGTTGAAATCTTGACATGGATTACAAACTTATTAACAAACTTAACAAGCTGAAATTAATGGTTCTTTATCATTAAAAAGTAATAAAAGGTTATTAAATTGATTTAATATATTTTTTAAAGATTAAAAATTGGTTTTAATCAAAGGACCATAGGGTACCTTGTATTTGAAAGCATGCAAATACAAGTACATAGTTTTCTAAAACTGTATTATGAAATCTCTAATATTTTAAACAAGATCAACACCATCCTTTTACACAACACTTGAGTCACTTGGGAACTCTTAGTGGGATAAAGGTCACCTAACCATTTTGAGGGAACTTGTGACTTGAGGTGAGATGCCTTATTTGTGGGATAAAGGTCACCTAACCACTTATTTTGGCAAACTCACACGTAGGTGTAAGTAGGGTATCTTGATTTGCAAACCATGTCAAATGGATCACCTACGGTGTGGTTTCCAAATGGTGTTGATGGGATTAACATGCCGACTTTACATATGATGTTTCAAGTCGATCCCGTATATCTAGAAATTGCAAATGGTTGCAATCGTCAAACGTTGACCACCTTATTAATTTAAATCGTGGGATAAAGGTCACCTAACCACAATTTAAATGTAATGTTGGTTCTAGACTTTAATGTAAAAATGACCTTAAAAGGCATTAATTATTAAAAATAATATATCGAAAATACTAAAATAGATCTTTGTTAAATTTTGTAGATGGCCACCAACAATGAAAATCACGATAACTCATCCGCGTCCAACCAATCATTACGAGCGATCCTCCAAAAGGAACGTCTAAATCATAACAACTTTATTGATTGGTATCGAAACTTGAGAATCGTTCTCAAGCAAGAGATAAGATCATATGTTTTAGACGACCCTATCCCCGATCAACCTACTGAGGATGATGAGGAGGCCTACAACAATTGGCTCAAGTACACTGAGGACTCTATCCAAGTGTCATGTCTCATGCTAGCTAGCATGACTCCGGATCTCCAAAAGGAGTATGAACATCACGGAGCATATGACATGATAACCCAGCTAAAGGAAACGTTCCAAACGCAAGTAAGGGTTGAGCGCTTCGAAACGGTTCGAGCACTCCATGCATGTCGTATGGACGACAACCAATCTGTTTCATCTTATGTACTTAAGATGAAAAGTCATATTGACCGCCTCGAGAGGCTTAATTGTCCTGTCTCGAAGGAACTGGCCACGTATTTGATCCTTAATGGCCTAACCAAGAAGTTCGAGACATTCGTGTTGAACTACAACATGAATGCTTGGGACAAAAGCATTGGTGAGCTTCACTCAATGCTGAAAACGGCCGAGGCGGCCATGGGTAAAAGGGTTTTACCCGTTCTCACCATAAATGAGGTGGGAACAAGAAAAGGCCTCATCCCGCACCCAAGGCAAGGTTGCCAAGGGTAAGGGACCCGTTTGGGGAAAGGGGAAGGGGGTGGCAAGGGTGCCACCCAAACCACAAGAGAAAAAGCAAAAGGTTGCTACCAATGACCCATGATTCAAGTGTGGGGAGATTGGACATTGGGCAAGAAATTTTCTGTCCATCTCCAAGAGTTGAAAGCCAAGAGGGATGCCGGGCAGACCTCAGGTACAATATACATGATTCATATTGATCTTATGTTACATCTTCAAACACATGGGTATAAGATACCGGATGTGGAACTCATATTTGCAATTTGTTGCATGGGTTCAAAAGAATAGGGACTTCAATCAAGGGGATGTTAGCCTCTTCATGGGCAATGGAACCAAAGTCCAAGTTGAAGCTCATGGGGACTACATCCTAAACTTCCAAGTGGCTTGGATGTTATTTTGAAGAATATTTTGTATGCTCCTAGTTTGACTAGGAACATTATTTCTGTATCCCAATTAAGACTTTATGATTATGTATTATTTTATTGAAAATGATATTCATGTTTCTTTAAATAATATGTTCTATTTTAAAGCTATACCCATTAATGGTATTTATGAATTGGTTCATGAAAATGCTTTAAATAGTTCATTGTACCATACTAACACCAAAAAACTCAAGTTGGATTTGAGTGATACCTATCTTTGGCATTGTCGTCTTGGTCATATAAACAAGAAACGTATACAAACTCTTCAAAAGAATGGTCTTTTAAAAACAAATGAATGTGATTCAGTTGATGTGTGTGAATCTTGTTTACAAGGTAAAATGACTAAGGCACCCTTTAGTGGAACTAACGAAAGGGCAAAAGATTTATTAGGAATCATACATTGGGATGTATGTGGTCCTTTTAAGCCAATGACTAGGAATGCTGAGAGATACTTCATTACCTTTACTGATGATTATAGTCGCTATGGGTATGTGTACTTATTAAGACACAAAGATGAAGCTTTTGAAATATTCAAAATCTTCAAGAATGAGGTGGAAAATCAACTCAACAAGTCAATTAAAGTTCTCCGTACCGATAGAGGAGGTGAATACCTAAGTGATGCTTTCCAAGATCATCTTAGGAGTTGTGGGATTGTCTCACAACTCACTCTACCTGGAACACCACAACACAATGGTGTGTCTGAGAGGAGGAATTGAACCTTATTAGATATGGTCCGATCTATGATGGCTAGAAGCACATTACCTCTATCATTTTGGGGTTTCGCTTGCTCTCCGCGGCCCGTATTTTAAATATGGCCCCAACCAAAAGGGTGGAAAGGACACCTTTTGAGATATGGCATGGAAGAGTTCCATCCCTATCATACTTAAGGGTCTGGGGTTGTGAGGCTTATGTTAAGACTCCCACCCCAAACAAATTGGAAGTCCGATCCACCAAGTGTATCTTTATTGGATATCCTAGAGATTCTATGGGATATTGTTTCTATGATCCACTGGAAAAAAAGGTGTTTGTTGCTAGAAAGGGTGAGTTCTTAGAAGCAAAGTTCCTTATGGAAGGAACTGGCAGTAGAACATTGGATCTTGAGGAGGATCAAGAACCACAACCCGATGGACGTTTGGTTAAAACTAGCACTCAACATGAGGATGTTGAAGTTGATCAAGTGGTTGATCAATACACACAAAACGTTCGTAGAAGTGGTAGAATAGTAATCCACCTGAAAGATATGGATTTTTCATGGATGGATGCTATGTGGTAGATTCAGATGAGCCAACCAATACCATGATACAGTGTCCAATTTGGATTGTGACAAATGGCTTGAGGCCATGAACGTTAGAGATGCAATTCATGTATGACAATCAAGTTTGGGAACTTGTTGTACCACCTCTTAATTCCAAGGTAGTTGGAAGTAAGTAGGTTTTCAAGAAGAAAACCGATATGCATGGAAACTTGGATACTTATAAAGCTAGACTTGTAGCAAAGGGTTTCACTCGAACTCAAGGGGTTGATTATGATGAAACCATCCCACCTGTTGTGATGCTAAAGTCTATAAGGATATTGTTTGCCATAGCTGCTCATTATGATTATAAGATTTGGAAAATGGATGTCAAAACCGCCTTCCTAAATGGATATCTTGAGGAAGATGTTATATGGTTCAGCCTGAAGGTTTTGTCGATCCAAAACATCCTAATAAAGTATGCAAGTTAAAGAAATCAATCTATGGATTGAAACAAGCATCGAGAAGCTGAAATCATCGTTTTGATGAGGAGATAAAGAAATTTGGCTTCATCAAAAACGCTGATGAGGCTTGTGTGTATAAGAAGGCTAGTGGGAGCACAATAATTTTCCTAGTATTGTATGTTGATGACATACTACTATTTGGAAATGACATTTCAACTTGGAAGGTGTAAAAACCTGGCTTGGAAGTTGTTTTTCCATTAAGGATCTTGGAGAAGCCGCCTATATTCTGGGAATAAAGATCTATAGGGATAGATCAAGGAGGTTGATTGGTTTAAATCAAAGTGCGTATATTGATAAATCTTGAAAAGGTTCAAGATGGAAAACTCTAAGAAAGGTACCGTACCTATTCAAAGAGGAACGATATTGAGTACGACTCAATGTCCTAGCTCAAAGGATGAGCAAGATAAAATGAAGGCTATCCCATACGCATCTATTATTGGATCCATCATGTATGCGATGATATGCACTCGACCAGACGTGTCATGCGCCTTAAGCATGACAAGCCGTTACCAGCAAAATCCTGGAAGCAGTCATTGGATGGCTGTTAAGAACATACTTAAGTACCTAAGGAGGACAAGAGATATGTTCTTAATCTATGGATCTGGTGATGAGGAACTCGTTGTAAGGGTTACACGGATGCGAGTTTCCAACCGATCGTGATGATTCTCGGTCGCAATCGGGATATATTTTCATTCTGAATGGAGGAGCGGTCTCTTGGAAAAGCTCCAAACAGGATGTGGTGGCTCTATCAACTACAGAATCAGAATACGTTGCCGCCTCATTGGCAGCTCAAGAAGCTGCATGGTTAAAGAAATTCATTGCCGATCTGGGGGTTGTCCCTTCCATTCAGGACCCCCTAGAGATCTTTTGTGATAACAAGGGTGCGATTGCTCAAATCAAGGAACCTCGTGCTCATCAAAAGACTAGGCACATTGAGTGGAGATTCAACTACATACGAGATGAAGTTGAAAAGGGAAAGATATGTATTCGCAAAGTTCACACGGATCAGAACATTGCGGATCCTCTCACGAAGCTCCTTGAAAAGGCAAAGCATGAAGGTCATACTTATGCCATGGGACTTCAATATTCTAGTGATTGGATTTGATCAGTAAATTTTGTATTTGGATATGTGGAACTCTTTATTATTTGAATAAAATTATTTGGTTATAATGTTTCAATTAATGTTCCAATCTAGCATGTTTAATCCATGAGTAAATTGTTTACTCTAAATGTCCGTAGTCATTCAGACTTGTGGGAACAAGTATGAGGATAAGACTATTATGAACTTGGATTGGTTGATATTCATATGGATGAATACAGAGCAATGGGTTGCTACCAAGGTTCATAGATATTTGTGGGATACAAATATTGGACTAACCCGCATCTCAAATTTTATTACATGGAATCTTATTGATAGATCATAAGTAATTTGAGTAAAGGAGAATATCATTTGGTATCCTCAGACCTGAGATACATATTGGGTTTTGATATTCACCAAGTGCTATACCTTGAGCTTATTCTTCACTGTCCTGAAATAGTGAACAGTACATACGGTATGTTCAGGTATGACACGAGGTTTTGTGAAAAACGTATGTGGTCAAGATGGAATTTGTTCCTCTTATTCGTTGAGAGTTAGATGTCTAAGGCCTGATTAGTTAAATCAACAAGGAATGATCATTCTGTGTCCTTGGATTTAACATGACATCTGTAACAAAAGGATAGATGATTAATTAACCTAAATCATTTCAAGTAGGGTACTTGAAAGGATGATGTTATTGAATGGCTATAAGTCATGCGTATTAAGGGCAGTAAACCGTTTAGGCGGTATTTACTGCTTGCATCAATCTTCTATGAATCTTGGGCAAGTGGGAGATTGTTGGATTCTGTGTGCCCAAGACACGTAGATTATTGATGTGTTTAGTACGTTATGATCCAAGTTGGGTTATACCCATAACAAGGTTAGCAAACACCAATTAATATTCAATTGATGATATGATCATCAATTAAATGTTTACACACAATTTAGAAAATGGGTTTTCTAAATAAGTTGCATAAGAGAGGGAACAACTTATTAGGATATTTTGTTCAATAATATTATTTGATGTGTTATTTAAATTGGTTAGATGACACCAAATAATAATGAGATTATAACTTATAAGTTAAATGATTAATTGTATAAGTTATATTAACTTGTACATACAATTAATGGTTAATTGTATGTCTAGTTACAAGACTTTTAACTTTTGTATGTGTTCAATCAAAAAGGGGGGGAACCCTTTTGAAAAGAAATTTCGGCCGCCCCCTTGTTAGGGGATTGGACCTTTTGCCTTGAACATAACACATTAACAAGTCTTGTTCATTCATCATCTCACCTCCAATCTCTTGACATGCAATAGATGAAAAAAGCTCTCTCCTCTCTCTCAAAATACCCACGGTTCTAGCAGCTTGTTTTAGAGGGTTTTTGAAGCTTTTTGTGGTGAATCTTCCTAACAAGAAGGTGATTGCAAGGGGCTTGGGGTATACAAGCTTGAGGGCTTCTTCCTTGGAGTCTTGGCCGATTCACAAGCATTTTCAACCCTTTCTTGGTCGACATTTTGGCTAGAATAAGGTAGTAATCACAGCTCATTGAAGCTGTGATTTTATGTTGCTTAAATTGTGTTCATAGCTTGTTCATTCACATATTTAAGATCCTTTTGATTTGGGTTTGTTTTTCATCTTAAAACATCATTAAGAACATGGATTTTTCAGATTATAAACATGTTATAATTCTATACTTCCGCTGCATTTTCAGAAAGTTTAAAAGGTTGAACTTGTTTACTTTGTGTTCTTTCAAACCCAACATTTAAACCCTAATATCCACTGCGTTTTTATAGTTTAAATGGTTAACTAGCTTTGATTTACATGTTACAAAACCCAAATGGATGGGACCAGATTCCTGAGGATGTCTCCTTCATTGTTCATGGGATGGTTCAGGGAGTCATGTTTAGGTACTCTCAGTTTGTTTATACTAATCTGCTTGCAAACTTGGACTCCTTAGAGTACTATATGTTCCCTAGATATGTTCAATACATTCTTAACTATGAACTAGGCTCACAGTTAAGGGGAATAGGTAATACTCTTAAATTGGGACAGATGAAGCCTAACATCTTTAAAATACTAAGAAAGCCCATTGTTGGATTCTTGGGGTTGAAACAACCCATGTCCCAAAAATTTTAGAGCTCATTGCTCAAGGTGACAACCTAGCAACACTAGCTAGTGTTGAACCCATACCTTCCATATCCCAACCACCTAATAGCCACAATCACTCTCACCTACCAAAGAAAACACAAAAAAACACCTCCATAGACTATTCAGTCTGTGCGGGTCCCATATACTCACCCACACTGGAAGAAGTGGACAGTAGAGCTCCCACTTCTCTTGAGGAGCAGACCACTTCCATTCCTTCAATAATCAGTGCTGAGGTTCCTCATGCTTAGCCTGATGAGCTCATAAACCCAAATGCCTTAAGCTATCACTCTAAGTGTCAACAATCAGTGATCTACCTTCAGGGGACAGTTACCTTCCCCAGCCTTTGGACTTAAACCAACCAATCCCCAACCTTGACTTCTACACTGATGGAGATCTTAGTTTCAGTGAGTACCATGATTCTCTCTTGTTTTCCCCTACTCAAAGACAGATGAGTGCTCCTGAGTCTCCTACTTCTAGATCACATCAGTCACCTACTACTAAGATGGACACTTCTAAACCTGTTCAGGATGTCCATATGGAAGAGGCTCTCACTTTTGCAAGTGACTCAATATTAGGACCTCACCCTGGCAACTCAGCCCCTAACACCTTAACTAAGCTGCAATTGATAAAAATGGTGAACTTAGGCTTCTATTTATAGGCTTTCTGAAGTGTACGTGACATCGTTGCTGAGGTCATCGACTCGGGAATGCAGACTTTCGACTCGTTTGAAGGCTTGTTAGGCATATTAAAATGATCGCCTTGCATGGTCGCTGGTTGTTGTATTGACTCGTAAAGGTCTAACATGGTTGGGAATTCCCTTGTACGTGAACTTGAAGATCCAGCTCCGGCTCCTTCTGGCTGTATTGGCATGTCGAGATCCATAATTATTTCTTCGGGGTCCGTCGGATCCCAGATTTGTCCCTTCTTATCCATGAATCTTGGCTGCCCATTTGGTAGGCTTGTCACCATGTACATACTTGTGCAAATGCTCAAGTCTAACAGTCCTGGCATTACTCCTTCAGTTCCCTCAGTGTTATAACCATAGCTCTCATATAAGTTCAAAATCCAGCTTCCTCCAAACATAGGTGTTGGAGCACCTGCAATCGCATTCCTGGCAAAAAGATTACAAAACAAATACCCAATATTACATGGCAACTGATTAACCATACAATATAAAATGAAAAAGTCCCTCAAGTTAACAACTCCCTCGCTTTGACCACGAGCTGAAGATAAAGTCTGAAGACAACAGCTGAAGACAAAGTCTGAAGATAAAGTCTGAAGATAAAATCTTAAGACAAAGTCTGAAGACACAGCTGAAGATAAAGTCTAAAGACAAAGTTCTCAGAAGTTTTCACAACAGCTGAAGCATTCTCTTCAGTAGTTGTGATGGTTTACTTTTCAGTAGTTTGTAATCAGTAGTTTTATATTATGTAAAACATCTGAAGTTCTTACACTTCAGATGTTATAACTTCAGTAGCTGTAATGTTATCTTATACTTGGCTTTTAGTGAAGGTGTCCTCAGTTGTTGTGGACATCTTCAGTAGTTTAGTTTACTTTCAGTTGTTTGTATAAATCAGTTAGCTGTCACTATCAAGTGACGTCAGCTGATGTCACATTCCTTTATAAAAGAATGTTGACCTAATTTCCTGGATGGTAAAGCATGTGCGTGAATGAAAACATTCTTTTTGCAGAAAACTTTCTCTCTCTATAACCGTTACTGTTTGATTGAATATTCATATTATTCTTGCTTAAATTTCGTCTAATTCGTGTGCTATTCCGCTATAAATCTTAATCTAATTGATCAAACTAGATCCCGATCCTTCTCAATGTATCAGAGCTAGTTAATCATTGATTGATTTAACAATTGATCATTGAAACTGATCTTTTGATATCTAAGTTTGATCGAATTAGCAAATTTGCAAGAATTGGTTATAGAGTTTGATTTTCTGTTGCTTCCGGTGAATTAATTTGAGATTCGTCTTGTTTTAAACTGTGCTGTTGAGTTTTTGAGCTAGATCTGTTAAAATCTCATTAAACCTATTTGAATTGGTGAAAATGGCTA
Source organism: Flaveria trinervia (assembly GCA_025506515.1). NCBI lineage: Eukaryota > Viridiplantae > Streptophyta > Magnoliopsida > Asterales > Asteraceae > Flaveria > Flaveria trinervia. Next base: position 35,225,862 of record CM046441.1, read on the forward strand.
CATCAATCAATGATCCTCACAATACTGGCTCCTCAACAAAGCCTCCAATGCTTGTTAGGAGTGAGTATAACATATGGCAATGCCGAATGCTCCATCACCTATCTGTCAACAGGTCAGGTTGTTGAAAATCTGTGGTTCATGGACCATATAAGCCTATGGTGAGTAATCCGGAAACCAATGAGATGGTTCCAAAGAAGAAAAAGCAGTACTCAAACGAAGATCTGAAACTATTTGAAATTGATTCTAAAGCCCATGGAATTATGGCCATGGCACTGCCTAATGAAATCTATTCTGGACTTATGCATCATGAAACTGCTCATGACCTCTGGGTTGCTCTGAAAGAACAATTTTGAGGAACTGATGAGGTCTTGGCAAACAATAGAGAGATCCTTGCCCAGCAATATGAGACATTCTCTCATAGAAAGGGTGAGTCACTGACTCAACAGTTTGAGCGATTCTCTTGTTTGATATCTGAGCTGAAAATGGTTAAACATGAATATACAAACAGTCAGATAAAAAACAGATTCCTTAAATCCCTGCCTGAGAGATGGGACACATATACTATTGTCCTACGCTCTAGTGCAAATCTGGACAATCTATCTCTCACCCAACTTCATGGGAAACTGTTAACATTTGAAAGAGATATAGAATAGAAAAGGAAACAGGCTTCATCTGGGAAGCTCACTGATGATTTTGTACCAGGGAATACTGCTTTGGTTGGTCATGAGTCAGAATATGCTGCATCAGAAAGTTCTTATGATGAGCATATAGATTTCTCTTCAAACAGTGGAGATCCTGCTTTTATTGGTGTTGATAGTAATTCAAGATGTAATAGTGATAATTTGTGCTTTTTGATGGATGATTTGAAAGGAATTGCTGGTCATGATTTGGAAGAGATGGATATTTTGAGCCAAATGGCATTAGTCAATATCAGATCTCAAAAATTTTACAAAAGGACAGGTAGAAAATTTCCTGGTCTCTCTGGAAAAACCAAAGTTGGTTTTGACAAGAAAAAGTTGAGGTGTCACAAGTGCCATAGACTTGGACATTTTGCAAGAGAGTGTAGATCATCTGGATCTAACTCTTCTGCACCCTTTGTGACCTTTCCAGGCAATAGTTCACAAAACAAAGGGCAACATTCTACAAGTTCTGGTCATCATTCACAAATCAATCATCTCCTGCATATTTTGTTCCTCAAGGTCAAATGCCATATCCTTATCCCTGTTTTTACATGCCTCAGTCCAATCAGTTTCCAGTACCCATAGCTCAACAACCACATGCCCTACCTAAGCCTCAACCATCTCAATCAAATCAACAATCTCAATCTCAATCACATCAAAGCTTTTTCACTCCTGGTGTTGTTGACAAGAGTAGCTTACCAGATGATCTTTCTGGTTATTCTTAACAAGTGTTTTCTGGTGCTGGTCAACACAGTGGTGAAAATCCTTTTGGAAATCTTGCTCTTATGGCCTTGGAGTCTACTGCTGGTTCATGCTCAAATGCTTCATCATCACAGGTACCACAAGTATCTTCTGAGGCTACGGCCAAGTTGTGTTCTGAGTCATGCATCGCTGCTTTTGCCTCAATTAGAGAAGCAAATGTAGCTTTAATTAATCAAAATCTTGACCTAGAGAAAGTGATTTCCAAAAGAAAAGCTGAGTTTGAGTTTGTTTTAAAGGAAAAAGATGATGAGATTTACAAATTAAAATGCCAAATCACTGATGAAAGGCAAAGGTAGAGGTCATTTTAGAAAATCATAAGGATCTCAAAGAAACACTTGCAGCTACTCAGGTAGAGTGTGAACGCTGGGTAACATCTTGCAAGGGGTTTGAATGCTTCTCAATAAGCAAACTGCTTCAAATGTGAAGTTTGGAGGATTGGGTATAATCACACTATACCTCCTACAGATTTTACTCCCAAGACAAAAGTAGAATCTGAAGGTGAAATGAATTCCCAAACCACTTCATCATGTGTCTCATCCTCAAGTGATAATGTATAATCAGAGGATGAAGTCAGTAATAGTACCTCAGCTAATCAATCTGCTGATGGTCTTACTGCTGATAAACACATGATCAAAGAAAAGCTGAGCACTTCAGGTGTTGTCTCACAGAGTATTCAAAGTACTGAAAGGCAAGTAACAACACCTGAAGGACATTTCAAACCAAATGAAAACAAACATGGTTTGACAACTGCTGAAGAGTCTATCAGGAAATCCAAAAGTAGTAATAGAAAACTTCTGAAGAACAAGTCTTCAGTTGTTACAAATCCTTCAGTACTTCACATCAGTATTGAGAGGAAGAAAGTACTGAAGAACACACTTTCAGTAGTTTCATCTTCTTCAGTAGTTGAACAACAGAAGATGAAGAAAAAGCCATGTGAAATATGTGGTCTATTCAATCATCTCACTGATGAATGTTAGTACAGAAAGGGTTCAAAATTCAACAAAGATAAAATCATTAAAAAGAAAATTAATAAAATGAAAGATGAATTTGAAACCAAATTTGTGCCACAAACATCTCAAACTGATAAACCAAAGTTTTCACAAAAATCTAAAAAGAAGGAAGGGGTTTATCATAAAACAGCTGAAAATATCCTCAAGGAGTATTAAAACACCAGACTAAGTCTGTGTCTTTCAAAAAGGAGGACATGGTGAGTCACAGGAACCATTCAAAAACAAGTACTGATGTGTCTGCTGAACTGAAGGCTTTAACAACCAATCAGACACAACTTGTTATGATGGTTCAACATCTGTTGGGGAGAGTTAACCAAATAGATGTACCTGTGATTAAACCACTGAAAAGGAAAACTAAGCCAAAATCAAAGGAATCCTTTTCAGCACCATCTCCACCTTCAAAGGCTGTTAATCATGACAATCAGTTAGTATAAAATCTGTTGATGAGAACATACCCAAAACCAAAATGGTTTGGTCTCAAAAGCTAACTAGTTGTTGTGACAAATGTAGGGTTCTTCAGCATGCCATAGAAGCATCTGGTATGTGGACAGTGGAGGATCTATGCATATGACAGGGAGCAGTTCTCTTCTTCATGACTACTCTCAAGAAAGAAGGGATTTGTATCTTTTGGTAATGATGCTAGGGGTACATCATCGGCAAAGGCTTTGTGTCAAATGGTGAGATAAGATTTGATGATGTTAACCATGTGGAGAATCTCAAGTACAACTTGTTGAGTGTCAGTCAAATGTGTGATAAAGGGCATGTTGCACTTTTCACCAGCCAGAACTGTCGGGTTCTGTCTTCTAATGTTCTGAGAATGATTGACAAGATATTGGATGAATATACTCTCTTAAAGGCCACTAGGATTGGAAGAGTATATGCCTTAGACTTATCAAAGAAAATTGATCTAAAAGGCCATCCATGTCTGTTCTCCAAGGCCTCTCCTCAGGAATCTTAACTATGGCATAGAAGGCTTGGTCATGTGAATCTTAAAAACATGAACCAGCTGATCCATCATGGTTTAGTGAGAGGTCTGCCATTAAAGGATTCAAATGTGATGACAACTGCTCTGCTTGTTTAAAAGGAAAGCAACATAAAGTATCATTCCCTCCAATAGAAGAACCAAAGTCCATTGCCTGCTTGCAATTGCTGCATATGGATCTTTTTGGTCCAGTAAGAGTGATGAGTATGGCAAAGAAAAAATACGGTCTGGTAATTGTGATGATTATTCCATATTTGTATGGACCTTCTTCTTACATTCAAAAGATGAGGTTGGCCAAATCATCATCTACTTTGTGTTGCATGTGGAAAAGCAGTACTCCTTTCTGTCAAGTGTGTGAGGAGTGATAATGGCGCAGAATTTAGAAATCACACACTTGACGAATTTTATTTCTCTAAGGGAATCAAGAGGCAGTATAGCATTGCAAGAACTCCTGAACAAAATGGAGTGGTGGAGAGAAAAAACAGGACCCTTATTGAAGCCGCAAGGTCAATGTTGGTTGATTCTGGTTTGCCACTAACCTTTTGGGCTGAAGCTGTCAACACAGCTTGCTATGTGCAAAATAGAGTGTTTGTAACTCAGAGGTTGATGAAGACTCCTTATGAAGTGTTACATTATTTGGCTCCTCTGATTTCCTTCTTTAGAGCATTTAGGTGTCCTTGTTATATTCTTAACACAAAGGATCCACTTCAGAAGTTTGAATCAAAGGTGGATGCAGGGTACTTTGTTGGGTATTCATCTACTTGCAAGGCATACAGAGTTTTTAATTGTAGAACAAAGATAGTTGAAGAAACCTTGCATGTAAAGTTTAATGAATCTCCAAAGGAGAAAATCCCACAAAACCCTATGGAGTTATTTGATTTGGACATACTGCAATATGTTCCTTATCAGTCTCCAGCTGTTGCAGATTCTATGAATCCATCATCTCCTGCCACTTGTTATCCATCTGTTGGTATAAATGCAAGTTTTAGTGATCAACTGCCTGAGTCTACTAAACTTGATGTTCCTGTAGCTTCAGCAGTTCCATCCACAACAAATGCTGATGAGATCTCTGAATCCTCTACTTCATTTGAATTGCCATCTCATTCTAGGTTTCAAGAGTCTGGATCACCATCTGTTGCTGCTGAATCACCTACAAACACTTGCACAGATCTTATTGAGTATCAAGAACTAAAGAATCACCCCATGTCTCAGATCATTGGTGACATCAATGCTGGTGTTTCAACTAGAAGTCAATTTTCCAATTTCTGCTTTTATGCTCTCCATCAGTCAGCAAGAGCCAAAGACTATCATATTGCATTAAGAGACAATGGATGGGTTGAAGCTATGCAACTTGAGCTTCTTCAGTTTCAAAAGCAGCCAGTTGGGAACTGGTTCCTACCCCAAGGTAAGTGTGCAATAGGCACTAAATGGGTGTTTAGGAATAAAACTGATGAAAAAGGTCAAATTGTCAAGAACAAGGCCAGACTGGTTGTACAGGGGTTTTCACAAGAAGAAGGTATTGATTATGATGAAACCTTTGCCCCTGTAGCCAGACTGGAGGCAATCAGATTTTCTTAGCTTATGCTGCTTTCCATAATCTTAAAGTTTTTCAAATGGATGTCAAAAGTGCATTCTTATATGGTAAAATAAAAGAAGAAGTTTATATGTGTCAACCACCAGGTTTTGAAGATCATAAACATCCAGATTGGGTGTATAAGCTTGATAAGGCTCTTTATGGACTAAAACAAGCTCCTAGAGCCTGGTATGAAACACTGTCTAACTTTCCTCTTCAAAATAATTTCACCAAGGCACCATAGATAAAACTTTGTTCATGAAGAAAGTAGGCATGCATAAGCTCCTTGTTCAAATTTATGTAGATGATATTATTTTTGCATCCTCTGATCCACAGTTTGTGATGCCTTCACTGAGTTGATGCAACAAAAGTTTGAAATGAGTGCCATGGGAGAATTACAGTTCTTTCTGGGGTTGCAAATCAAACAATTGGCTGATGGAATTTTCATTCATTAGTCAAAATATACAAAGGATTTATTGAAAAAGTTTGATTTACAAAACTGTAAGCCCTGCTCTACTCCCATGTGCAGACCACACAACTGGATGTTGATCAGAAAGGTAAAGCAGTTGATGAAACTCTTTACAGATGTATGATTGGTTCCTTGATGTACCTTACAGCTTCTAGACCAGACATTATGTTTGCAACTTGTGTCTGTGCTAGATTTCAGGCTGCACCTAAAGTATCCTATATGATTGCAGTCAAACGGATCTTTAGATATTTGCAAGGAACTAATCTCTAGGACTTTGGTATTCCACTGGGCACTCTTGCAAATTAGTTGCTTTCTCTGATAGTGACTATGCAGGGTGTAAATTAACCAGAAAATCAACCTCTGGTGGATGTCAATTTCTAGGCAATTGTTTAGTTTCTTGGCAGTGTAAGAAACAAACTTCAGTTGCTACATCCACCGCTGAAGCAGAGTACATTGCTACTGCAAGTTGTACATCTAAGGTACTCTTGCTTCAGAATCAATTACTGGATTATGACATTACAGAGACTAAGACTGCTTTACTGATGGATAGTGCTTTAGCTCTTTGTATTGTTAAGAATCCTGTCCAGCATTCTAGGACCAAACATATTGAGATCAGACATCATTTTATCAGGATTGTTATGAAAAACGTCTGATTGATCCAAAGTTTGTTCCTAGTGCTGATGAGCTTGCACATATATTTACTAAGCCTTTGGACAGTGCAACTTTCCAAAATCTAGTGCTAAGTCTTCGTATGCTGCAGCTTGAATAATTTGACAACTACTGATGATCTCAGCTCACAAGTACTGATGAGCATTAGTATACAGCTGTCAAAAATAAGTACTGATAAGTTATTTTCTCTTTAGCAGTTTTCATAACTACTCAAGACTAAATTACTTAAAAGTACTGAAGTACTTTATTTGTTGCAAAGTACTGATGTGGTTACAACCACTGATGTCTGTTCTAACAGATAAGTACTGGTGACTAATGAAACATCTAAAAATCAGATAATCTGCTGAGTAAGTGTTAAGGTCAAATGAAATAACTGAGATATGTGAACTGATGACAACAACTGATGAGTAAATTTATTCTTCAATTGTTTCAAACAACTGCTGGTTCATTTCAAAACAACTGAAGCCAAAACAAGTCTTTAGTATTTCCAAGTACTGATGGCAAATACCAAGTCTTCAGTTGTTTACAACATCAGAAAGTTAAAACTATGTCTTCAGTCGTTTTCTAACACTGATGACTAACACCAAAACTTTCAGTGTTTTCTTTTAGCCGTTTCATAACCTATAAATACCTAACCCTAACTTCAAACTTTTCATAAATCATTTTCCGAACGTTCATCTTCCATTAATGGCGACCATGCAAATCAAACCACGACACAACTGTGTTGCCTACTTCACAAAATCGGCCTTTTGGACTAAGTTTGATGTTGCCATTGATCTGATGGTGGATTCCCCGTATCAAACTGCTTTTCTTCTGAATCCAACCATCTATCCCGATACCCTTCACCAATTCTGGACAAATGTCACTGTCCATACCGGTGAGAATGATGTCGTGATCACTCTCCAGTCATTTGTAAACCATAGGAAGGTGGTAGTCACTCCTGCTATCATTCGCCAAACGCTAGATCTAAATGATGCCACCTTTGTCACCAAATACCCGAAGGGCACCATTGATCTATCATTCATCAACCATGGATATGCGGGCGACCTAAGTGCTACAACCATTCTGAAGAAGCATTTCCATGATGCTGAACGCCTAATCTTCCACATGATCAATGTCTGCCTTGCCCCCAAATCCTCTTCTTGGGATCAAATGTAATCCAGGTGGCAGCAGGTATTGTATTCTATCCTTGAACGCCAAAGCTTAATTTTTCTGAAATTATATTTTTAGAATTAAAAGATCTGGCAATGAAACCTGTGGCTAATAGATGGCTATTATATCCAAGGTTTCTTTTGGCCATAATCATGAATCAGTTAAAATCTGATGGCCCTATTGGCCTTGGAGTCCCTGCTGTGGTAGTTTTGCTAGAGGTATACTCCAGGCACAACTCTGACCCACACTTCAAAGAGGCTGCCAAACTGCTAAAACCCAAGCAGAAGGAACCCACAGTCTCATCCTCTAAATTCAAAGTCCCCTCCAAACACATCCCAAACAAACCAAAAAGGCTACTCAGGGAGTTGAGTCCCCTAATGATGCCCCTGCAACACAAAGGCAGGATGAAACTATGGGTAGTAATCCCCCTATAGTTTCCAAGACTCTACCAGCTGAAACCGCTCAGGTATCCTCTCAACAGGATCCTGATGCAACCAAAAATGGGGAAACCACATTACTGGAATCTCTCTCACTTGAGAAGATTGCCATTGAAGAGCACCATTCACCCCAGGTGCAATCCTCTTCACACTTATCTCCACTGAAGCCACCCCTACAAGCCCAACTGTGGTTATTGCACAAGTGCTGACTCAACTACATTCCTCTACCCCTCCCCAAAACCTATTACCATTGGGAAAATCTCAACAGTTGAGGGAGAGGATTATAATGTGGTTGATAACCCACAGCACAGGGATTACAGATTTCAATCTCCCTGTGTAGAGGAGGAGATTCGAACATCTGGTGAGGCTGCCTCTTCTCCTGTTTCAGCACATGACCAGGATGAAGATGGTATCATTTCTAAGTCCTCACCAGAGGAAACTGCCAATGAAGGACATAATCCTGAGGTAGGAAGTCTCCAGTTCCAAGAAATAGGGGCACATGTGAATACTGATCTACACTCAGCACATGTTCATTCTGATTTCATCAGGAGGTCAGATGATTCAGCAAAGACTGATGATGACCTAGGCTTTTTCTTTGATGTTCTAGCCCACCACCATTCTTGAGACTAAGGTATGCAGACTACACAAGAACTACTTGCCAAAATGTCACAAGAATCAAGTCCATCTGCCCACATTCACCCACAGATGGCAGTTTCTCCTGAAACTCTCCCCAACACTGAGCCACTCCCAACAACTTTGCCACTAGCCTCTGATTCAGGCACCATTTCTCAGGGTGAGCAAATGGTTGCTGCCTTTCATCATCCTTACCTCTCATCACTTCCATAATCACCAACATTGTGCATCGAGCCATTGATGAGTGGCTTTCCTCAAATCTTCAATCCTTAGTTGATGTTGCTGTTTGTAAGAGACTTTCTGACATTCACACCCCTGAACCAAATGCAACCAAAAATGGGGAGTCTAAGTCAGTGAAAGTAGACAAAAGAAAGAGAGTTGAAGAGGAAGAAGAAAAAGAGAAGAAAGAAAAGGAAGTGATCACCTACAAGAGCAAGAAAAGCTCTGAATAGACTGAAGGTGAGAAAAAGTTAGAAGAACTTATCAAAGAAGCTGATGAGCAACATAGCAGATCTATAGATAAGATTTGTTAGGGTTTGTTAGAAGATGAAATCCAAGTTTAACCTATTAAACTTTCTGAAAAACGCAGCGGAAACATGCATAATAACTTAGTTAATAAACAGAAATTTTCAACTTTCATCTTGTTTTAACAAATTTATGATCAAACCCATGAACATAGTATCTTTATATGTTAATAGAAGCTAGCTATGTTAACATAAAGCAAACAATATGGACATCCATGTTGAGGCTGCCTAAGACTACCTTCCAGGAGTTAATACGAAAATGGAGGATGATATGGATCAAGTCGAATGACCAAGGCACCAAGAGAGGTCCTCTCAAGCTTGTATACCCAAGCTTGATTGCACAACACTTTCTTTTTAGGAAGAAACACCACCAAAAACCGAAAAACCCTTTCCTTTCTGCAGCTTATGCCGAGAGCTGTTGAGAGAGAGAGAGAGAGAAGTTCTTGTTTTGATTTTGCGTGTATTATGAGAGGTGAACATTGAGTGTAAGACTTTCTTTATTCTGTGTGTTTTCAAGGGAGAAAAGGGCCAATCCCCTTTCCTTTGGGGCGGCCGAAAATCATGTTCAAAAGAGGGTTTCCCTCTTAAACAAACACACACAAATACTAAACAACTCTTTTAATAATTTATACAATTAATCATTTAATTGTATAAGTTATACACTCTTTTTTATTATTTGATGTTATCTAACCTACTTAAATAACATCACAAATAATAATTTTTGAACAAAATATCCTAATAAGTTGTTCCATCTCATATGAAACTTATTTAGAAAACGCATTTTCTAAATTTGGTGTGATTTTAATTGAATGATCATATCGTCAATTAAATAATTGTTTGTGTTTGCAAAGCTTGTTATTGGGTATAACCCGACTTGGATCATAACGTACTAACTGCATCAATATTCTACGTGTCATGGGCATATAGAATCCTGCAATCTCCCACTTGCATAAGATTCATAGAAGATTGATGCAAGTAGTAAATACCGCCTAACAATGGTTTACTACCCTTAATACGCATGACTTATAGCCATTCAATAACATCATCCGATTCAAGTATCCTACTTGAAATGATTTAGGTGAGTTAATCATTTATCCTTTTGTTTCAGATGTCATGTCAAATCCAAGGACACAGAGTGATCATTCCTTGTTGATTTAACTTTTCCAGGCCTTAGACATCTAACTTTGAATGAATAAGAGGAACAAATCCTATCTTGACTACATACGTTTCTCACAATCACCTTGTGTCATATCTGAACATAGTCTCATGTAGTGTCCATTATTTCAGAACAGCGGATACCAGATCAAGGTATGACACTTGGTGAATATCAAAACCCAATATGTATCTCAGGTCTGAGGATACCAAATGATATTCGCCTTTACTCAAATTTACTTATGATCAATCAATAAGATTCCATGTAGTAAAAATTGAGATGCGGGTTAGTCCAATATTTGTATCCCACAAATATCTATGAACCTTGGTAGCAACCCATTGCTCTATATTCATCCTTATGAATATCAACCAATCCAAGTTCATAATAATCTTACCCTCACACTTGTTCCCACAAGCCTGAACGACTATGGATATTTAGAGTAAACATGCTAAATTGAAATGTTAATTGAAACATTATAACTAAATAATTTTATTCAAATAATAAAGAGTTCCACATATCCAAATACAAAATTTACAGATCAAATCCAATCACTAGAATATTGAAGTCCCATGGCACAAGTATGACTTTCATGCTTTTCAAGGAGCTTCGTGAGAGGATCTGCAATGTTTTGATCCGTGTGAACTTTGCAAACACATATCTTTCCCTTTTCAACTTCATCTCGTATGTAGTTGAATCTCCGCTCAATGTGCCTAGTCTTTTGATGAGCACGAGGTTCCTTGATTTGAGCAATGGCACCCTCGTTATCACAAAAGATCTCTAGGGGGTCCTGAATGGAAGGGACAACCCCTAGATCGGCAATGAATTTCTTCAAACATGCAGCTTCTTGAGCTGCCAATGAGGCGGCGACGTATTCTGATTCTGTAGTTAATAGAGCCATCACATCCTGTTTGGAGCTCTTCCACGAGACCGCTCCTCCATTCAAAATGAAAATATATCCCGACTGTGATCGTGAATCATCACGATCTGTTTGGAAACTCGCATCCGTGTAACCTTTTACACCGAGTTCCTCATCACCAGATCCATAGATTAGGAACATATCTTTTGTCCTTCTTAGGTACTTAAGTATGTTCTTAACAGCCATCCAATGACTGTTTCCAGGATTTTACTCGTATCGGCTTGTCATGCTTAAGGTGCATGACACGTCCGGTCTAGTGCATATCATTGCATACATGATGGATCCAATAGCAGATGCGTATGGGATTGCCTTCATTTTATCTTGCTCATCCTTTGAGCTAGGACATTGAGTCGTGCTCAATATCGTTCCTCTTTGAATAGGTACCGTACCTTTCTTAGAGTTCTCCATCTTGAACCTTTCAAGATTTTATCAATGTATGCACTTTGATTTAAACCAATCAACCGCCTTGATCTATCCCTATAGATCTTTATTCCCACAATATAGGCGGCCTCACCAAGATCCTTGATGGAAAAACAGCTTCCAAGCCAGGTTTTTACATCTTCCAAGGTTGGAATGTCATTTCCAAATAGTAGTATGTCATCAACATATAATACTAGGAAAGTGATGATGCTCCCACTAGCTTTCTTATATACACAAGCTTCGTCAGCGTTCTTGATGAATCCGAATTTAATTATTTCTTCATCAAAACGGTGATTCCAACTTCTCGATGCTTCTTTCAATCCATAGATTGATTTCTTTAACTTGCATACTTTATCAGGATGTTTTGGATCGACAAAACATTCAGGCTGAACCATATAGACATCTTCCTCAAGATATCCATTTAGGAAAGCGGTTTTAACATCCATTTGTCAAATCTCATAATCATAATGAGCAGCTATGGCAAACAATATCCTTATAGACTTTAGCATCACAACAGGTGAGAAGGTTTTATCATAATCAACCCCTCGAGTTTGAGTGAAAACCTTTGCTACAAGTCTAGCCTTATAAGTATCCAAGTTTCCATGCATACCGGTTGTCTTCTTGAAAACCCACTTGCTTCCAACTACTTTGGAGTTAAGAGGTGGTACAACCAAGTCCCATACTTGATTGTCATGCGTGGATTGCATCTCAACGCTCATGGCCTCGAGCCATTTGTCACAATCCGAATTGGACACTACATCATGGTATGTGGTTGGTTCATCTGAATCTACCACATAGCATCCATCCATGAAAAATCCGTATCTTTCAGGTGGATTACTAGTTCTACCACTTCTACGAACGTTTTGTGTGTATTGATCAACCATTGATCATCTTCAACATCCTCATGTTGAGTGCTAGTTTCAACCAAACATGCATCGGGTTGTGGTTCTTGATCCTCCTTAAGATCCATGTTCTACTGCTAGTCCTTCCATAAGGAACTTTGCTTCTAAGAACTCACCCTTTCTTGCAACAAACACCTTTTGTTCCAGTGGATCATAGAAATAATATCCCATAGAATCTCTAGGGTATCCAACAAAGATACACTTGGTGGATCGGACTTCCAATTTGTTTGGGGTGGGAGTCTTAACATAAGCCTCACAACCCCAGACCTTTAAGTATGATAGGGATGGAACTCTTCCATGCCATATCTCAAAAGGTGTCCTTTCCACCTTTTTGGTTGGGGCCATATTTAAAATACGGGCCGCGGAGAGCAAAGCGAAACCCAAAATGATAGAGGTAATGTGCTTCTAGCCATCATAGATCGGACCATATCCAATAAGGTTCATTCCTCCTCTCAGACACACCATTATGTTGTGGTGTTCCAGGTGGAGTGAGTTGTGAGACAATCCCACAACTCCTAAGATGATCTTGAAAAGCATCACTTAGGTATTCACCTCCTCTATCGGTGCGGAGAACTTTAATCGACTTGTTGAGTTGATTTGTTTACTTATTTTGAAAGATCTTGAACATTTCAAAACCTTCATCTTTGTGTCTTGACAGGTACACATACCCAGAGCGACTATAATCGTCGGTAAAGGTATGAAGTATCTTTCACCATTCCTAGTCATTGGCTTAAAAGGACCACATACATCCGAATGTATGATTCCTAATAAATCTTTTGCCCTTTCGTTAGTTCCACTAAAGGGTGCCTTAGTCATTTTTCCTTGTAAGCAAGACTCACACACATCAAATAAATCAAATTCACTTGTTTTTAAAAGGCATTATTTTGTAGTGTTTGAATTCTTTTCTTGTTTATATGACCAAGACGACAATGCCAAAGATAGGTATCACTCAAATCCAACTTGAGTTTCTTGGTGCTAGTTTGGTACAATGAACTATTTAAAGTATTTTCATGAACCAATTCATAAATACCATTAATGGGAATTGCTTTAAAGTAGAACATATCATTCAAAGAAACATGAATATCCTTTTCAACAAATGATAATACATATCCAAATTGTTTTAATAGGGCTACAGAAATAATATTCCTAGTCAAACTAGGAGCATACAAAACATTATTCAATATTACTTCCAAACCATTTGGAAGTTCCAAGATGTAGTCACCACGGGCTTCAACTTGAACTTTAGCCCCATTGCCCATGTAGAGGCTCACATCCCCTTTCTTGAAGTCACTACTTCTTTTGAACCCCTGCAACAAATTGCAAATGTGAGTTCCACATCCGGTATCTATTACCCATGTGTTAGAGGATATCATGTTTAAGTCAATATGGATCATGTATATTGTACCTGAGGTTTGCCCAGCATCCCTCTTTGCTTTCAACTCTTGGAGATGGACAGGACAATTTCTTGCCCAATGTCCAACCTCCCCACACTTGAAGCATGGGTCATTAGTAGCAACCTTTTGCTTCTTCTCTTATGGTTTGGAGGGCACCCTTACCACCCCTTTCCCTTTCCCCATACGGGTCCCTTGCCTTGGCAACCTTTGCCTTAGGTGTGGGATGAGGCCTTTTCTTGTTCCCACCTTCATTGATGGTGAGAACGGGTAAAACCCTTTTACCCATGGCCGCCTCAGCCGTTTTGAGCATTGAGTGAAGCTCACCAATGCTTTTGTCCGAAGCATTCATGTTGTAGTTCTACACGAATGTCTCGAACTTCTTGGTAAGGCCATTAAGGATCAAATCCGTGGCCAATTCCTTTGAGACAGGACAATTAAGCCTTTCGAGGCGGTCAATGTGACTTTTCATCTTAAGTACATAAGATGAAACCGATTGTTTATCGTCCATACGACATGCATGGAGTGCTCGAACCATTTTGAAGCGCTCAACCCTCACTTGCTGTTGGAACGTTTCCTTCAGCTAGGTTATCATGTCATAAGCTCCGTGATGTTCATACTCCTTTTGGACATCCGGAGTCATGCTCGCCAGCATGAGACAAGACACTTGGACGGAGTCCTCAGTGTATTTCAGTCAATCGTTATAGGCCTCCTCATCATCCTCAGTAGGTTGATCGGGGATAGGGTCGTCTAAAATATATGATCGTCTCTCTTGCTTGAGAACGATTCTCAAGTTTCGATACCAATCAATGAAATTATTATGATTTAGACGTTCATTTTGGAGAATCGCTCGCAATGATTGGGTGGACGTGGATGAATTATCATGATTATCATTTGGTGGCCATCTACAAAATTTAACAAAGATCTATTTCAGTATTTTCGATATCGTTGTTTTAATAATAATACCTTTTAAGGTGGTTAGCATATTAAAATCTAGAACCCAACATTACATTTAAATAGTGGTTAGGTGACCTTTATCCCACGATTAAATTAATAAGGTGGTCAACGTTTGACGATTGCAACCATTTGCAACTTCTAGAGGTATGGGATCGACTTGAAACATCATATGTAAAGTCGGCATGTTAATCCCATCAACACCATTTGGAAACCATATTGTAGGTGATCCATTTAACATGGTTTGCAAATCAAGTTACCCTACTTGCACACACATTTGAGTTTACCAACATAAGTGGTTAGGTGACTTTATCACAGAAATGTGGTATCCCCACCTTAAGTCACAAGTTCCCTCTAAATGGTTAGGTGACCTTTATCCCATTATAATTTTCAAATGACTCAAGTGTTGTGCAAAAGGATGGTGTTAAACTTGTTCGAAAAATTTAGAGATTTCAAAATTCTAGTTTAGAAAACTCTATGTACTTGTACTTGCATGCTTTCAAATACAAGATACCCTATGATCCTTGATTAAAACCCATTTTAATCTTTAAAATCGGTAAATCATTTTAATAAACTTTTATTTCCTTTTAATGATTAACAATCTTTTAATTAGTTGTTTTGATCATGGATAGGATTGATAAAACAAATATCACATACATGCCATCAATCACAATAATATAAACAAAACAACATAGCATATGTGCATAACCATAGCATCTAAGTGGTCCACACTTGTTTTCCATCACAAGTGTGGTCCATAGGGCATTCCTAAGGTCATAACAAACACATCACAAAAAAATCCAAGAACCTCCCACTGAAACCGCATCCAATGCTCCATGTTTCTTGTGTCTTTCCTTTGTGCTTCTATCACGTACATCTTCATATTACAAGACATATGTCCTAATACAAGATTTCTAGAAATATGAAAAGTACTTAATCTATTTATTACAGCCCAATAATAAATAAATTACACTTGAAACAAAGCACAAACAATAGATTATACAACCCAATAATGAATGAATGAAACAACCATTACAAACATCCAAACAACACAAGGTCAATAGCTAGGTATGCACTAAAATGAACAATGAACATATCAACCAAACCAACAATGAAACCCCACTAAAAACCACGAAATTTCAGCCAACATAAACTGAAAATTCAGGTTATATCATGCCCAAACAAAACAACAAATAACATACATGTCTTTCAAAGTTTAATCACAAGCATGTGTGATATAACTTTGAAAGTAGGGGATTCATAAAACATGAACATAGCAGCCCCTAAAAGGGATTTCAAAGTCCCAAAATAAACCGAAATAACAAAGACAAAACAAGCTAGCTATCCACATAACCGGCTCTAGATGCCAATGTTAGGGTTTGTTACAAGATGAAATCCAAGTTTAACCTATTAAACTTTCTGAAAAACGCAGCGGAAACATGCATAATAACTTAGTTAATAAACAGAAATTTTCAATTTTCATCTTGTTTTAACAAAGTTATAATCAAACCCATGAACATAGTTCTTATATGTGAATAGAAGCTAGCTATGTTAACATAAAGCAAACAATGGACAGCCATGTTGAGGCTGCCTAAGACTACCTTCCAGGAGTTAAATACGAAAATGGAGGATATATGGATCAAATCGAATGACCAAGGCACCAAGAGAGGTCCTCTCAATCTTGTATACCCAAAGCTTGATTGCACAAGACTTTCTTGTTAGGAAGAAACACCACCAAAAACCGAAAAAACCCTTCCTTTCTGCAGCTTATGCCGAGAGCTGTTGAGAGGAGAGAGAGAAGTTCTTGTTTTGATTTTGCATGTATTATGAGAGGTGAACATTGAGTGTAAGACTTTCTTTATTGTGTGTGTTTTCAAGGGTGAAAATGGCCAATCCTCTTTCCTTTGGGGCGGCCGAAAATCATGTTCAAAAGAGGGTTTACCTCTTAAACAAAAACACACAAAATACTAAACAAGTCTTTTAATAAGTTATACAATTAACCATTTAATTGTATAAGTTATACACCCTTTTTATTTTATTATTTGATGTTATCTAACCTACTTAAATAACATCACAAATAATAATTTTTTAACAAAATATCCATAAGTTGTTCCATCTCATATGCAATTATTTAGAAAACCCATTTTTAAATTTGGTATGATTATTTAATTGCATGATCATATCATCAATTAAATAATTGTTTGTGTTTGCAAAGCTTGTTATTGGGTATAACCGACTTGGATAACATACTAACCGCATCAATATTCTACGTGTCTTGGGCATATAGAATCCTGCAAGATTATTGATCAACTCTTCAGACAAGGTTTGACACAGCCAAACTTACTCTGAAATCAGAAGGCTAGAGATTCAAGAGATTGAACATAGATGGGCAAGTTGGAGTGAAAAAGAAAGGGAAAGGCTGGAAGCTATGACAAGATTCATATCAAAACATCTGGGAACATCAATCATTAAAGTGAAGTCATGGTCCAGAGACAGTATTTTGGAGATAACCACTAGAATGTTCTTCTAAAGTATTCAACAAAGGATTGATTATAGAAGCTCTTGATGAAGTTGGTGCTGGGAAAAGGTCTGATATGGCAAAGTTATCCAAAGCTTCACTCACAACCAAGATGCTAGAGCAGCCTGTATAATCTCCCAAGCCAAAACAACCAACTTCACAACCCTCAAAACCAACTCCTTTACCCAAGAAACCACTCAACCCACTACTAATGAAGCACCCAAGAGGAAGAGAAGGGTGTTAAGGTTGGAAGAAGAAAAAGAAGATGATGAGGATGATAGTCTGCCAATCTCTGTTGTTCTAAAATAAAGATGCCTGAGCCCAGGAGTCAACAACAACAATCACACCTGACTTCTAAAGGCAAATGGTAAAAGTCAAACTTGAAGAAGAAGAACAGCACACACAACATGATGAGCAGCTGTTAAGGATGATTGATAAAGAGTTTCCTAAGTCTTCATCCATACAAGCTATGAAGAAACATACTCAGAGGTTGTATGCTCTCAGATTTACATTTCAATATTAGAAAGAGAGAGTGAGAATTTGGCCTGACCCCAGAGTAAGTGACAGAATTCATAAAAAGAAGATTCCAAGTAGATACAATGGCGAAGTAAAGAAGATTGTAGATGCTGTGATAATACTGGCCATTGTAGTGTCATCCTGGGAAATCCTTAATGACTTCAAGAGAGCTTACAAGTCCAAGATGACTCCACAAACTTTACTAGAAAACAAAATGGTAAAGAAGGGGTTGATCTACAAGAAGCTTAAAGAAATAAGAAGAAATGAGCTCCAGTTGTTGCTTGAAGGCACTCATCCTGATGAGTTTGCATACAGAGAAATAACTACTGTGGAGCTGAAGAATGCAAAGCATGTTAAGTACTTATGAGAGTACTATGAGCCTGAGTTCTTCTTTGAAAGTGAAGCTAAAGAACTCATAATGGAAGAACAAGTTGTTTTCCTTGAGGCCTATGTCAGAGAGTCTTACAGACTTATCATTGGGAAGTAGGTCTCATGGATGGGGTAACAGCTCTGTGTCTAATTCCCCAAGACTGAGTTCCCATTCATCCTTTGCCAATCAAACCTTCTGAAACCTCTTCCCTGGCCTGAGCTTAATTTGAAGATTTCTAAGCTGATCCAGATAATGTCTCTGCCAATAAGTGGGACTTCAATAATCTTAAAGGTTTTGGCTGCATTGGTTCAGGGGGAGTTTGTTGGACCAAAAGAACCAATGAGCTAGATCAGAAAAACCTTTAAGTCCCACAAACATCAAAACAACTGAAGTGGTCTACAACAGCTGAAGACAAAAGCTGAAGACAAAGTCTGAAGAAAAAGTCTGAAGACAACAGCTAAAGACAAAGTCTGAAGATAAAGTCTGAAGACAACAGCTGAAGACAAAGTCTGAAGACAACAACTAAAGACAAAGTCTGAAGATAAAGTCTGAAGATAAAGTCTGAAGACAAAGTCTGAAGACAACAGCTGAAGACAAAGCCTGAAGACGAAGTCTGAAGACAAAGTCTAAGGACAAAGTTCTCAGAAGTTGTCACAACAGCTGAAGCAGTTCTCTTCGGTAGTTGTGATGGTTTACTTTTCAGTAGTTTGTAATCAGTAGTTATATATTATGTAAAACATCTGAAGTTCTTACACTTCAGATGTTATAACTTCAGTAGTTGTAATATTAGCTTATACTTGGCTTTTAGTGAAGGTGTCCTCAGTTGTTGTGGACATCTTCAGTAGTTTAGTTTACTTTCAGTTGTTTGTATAAATCAGTTAGCTGTCACTATCAAGTGACGTCAGCTGATGTCACATTCCTTTATAAAAGGAATGTTAACCTAATTTCCTGGATGGTGAAGCATGTGCGTGAATGAAAACATTCTTTTTGCAGAAAACTTTCTTTCTCTATAACCGTTACTGTTTGATTGAATATTCATATTATTCTTGCTAAAATTTCATCTAATTCATGTGCTATTCTACTGTAAATCTTAATCTAATTGATCAAACTAGATCCCGATCCTTTTCACAGCAGCGGGTCTTGTATCTGACTGCTTTTTGTTTTACTCGAGTTGAACCCTCTGGTTCCAATCCGCTCCCAAAATGCTTTCCTCATTAAACCACTTTCTACATATTTACTTTCCTTGTCCGGGAAGGTATGGTACGCCGGCATTCCAGATATTGCTTCCTCCTCTATTTCCTGTTCCGTGTAGATCCCGAGATAGACACCGAACAAGGCAATGGATGTTTTGTGCCAATGTCTAGCAAGTCTGAATGAAACTGCATTATTATCCCAAGGATCAGAGTCTTTCATGCTAAATTTGAAGGATGCTAAAAATTCAAGAGTTAGTTCATAAACGGAAGGTCTATTTTGTGAGAATAAATGCTTCCACTAAACACTTAATAGTTTATTGTATCTTTCTAGCTCTCCGACTGCCGCTAGTGTCTCATCATCTGCTTGTAAGTGGGATCTTTCGACCCTTTGTAGCAGTCTTTGAAGTCTATCATGGCACCATCTCTCGTGGTTTCCTTCAAAACGTAAGTAGGGTCGATTCATGATCCTGAAATTTTAAAAATAAGTTAATCTATACAAAACAAATTTCTTGAGCAGTTTCATTATGTTAGTGAAAATCATGTGTTTTTCAAGACATAACATCATAATGATGCAACTTATGTTAAAAAATAGTTAGAAATTTATTATCCAAGGAAAATATTGTTGAACATGGGGGTGCGTTTTATGAAACGTGAGAGAGCGGTTAACAGGATAAGGCATGGAATCTTGACTCGAGCATGCGTGGTTATGTTTGTAAATCGTTGATTAAGCATGAGCTTAACGTTTTCTTACTTTAAAAATCAAAGATTTTACGTTTAACATTTTAATCATTTGTTAATAATTCAAGATACCCAAAAATATAATTTATGTTTAATACCACTTGGAAACTCTTGAACATGATTTACAAATATTTCACCACGAATTATGAAGATAGTCTTGTTAATGATAAAACATATATTTTGTTTAAACTTCATTGTTATTTTAAGGTAGTTTGCCCGAGTTAGTTTAGTTACTTTTGCCTGATTCATTTTAAGCCTTAGTTAGTTTATGCTTCTTTAAGTTAGTGTATGTCCGACTAGTCTAGTTCTGAACTTATTCTGCCTCTTCCAGAACCCGAACGACTTTTCCATCAAAGATTGCGCAAAAGATCACAACAAGCAGCACCAGTCATTAAAGAAGACATTTTGGAAGATACACCATCCGAAGAAGACATGGCTAACCAAGATGAGGAAATGAAGATGACACACTATGCCACATCGTCAATAGATGTATATGAGTCCAGTGTTGTCCAACCAGCAATAGCGGCCAATAATTTTGAGATTAAGTCTAGTATTATCCAACTCGTAGAAAACTCTGTTCAGTTCATGGGTTACAAGACGAAGATCCTAATGCTCACATATCACCATTCCTTCGTATATGTGCAATCAGACGACGCCATTCGACTAAGACTTTTTCCATTTTCACTTCGAGGCCGAGCCATCGATTGGCTTGATTCACTTCCGCCTGGTTCCATCACCACATGGGCGGAAATTGTTGATACATGTGTCCCTAGTTTTTTATCTTAATGTAATATCTTTGTATTGTCTTACCCTTATGTAAATGTAATAGTTGGGTACTTAATGAAATAAAAGTGTTTAGTTGTGTTTATAATGTTTAATATTTCATTAATGAGTTGTTTAACGCACATTGACTTGATTATATAGGTTTGTAGTTGTTTGAATTGATATGAATAATGTTATAATAATAAATACATTCGAACTTGGTGAAGTGAAGTTCTCATGCGTCTGACTGGACCATACGCCCCAATAGTGGTCATGCGTCCGAATGGCCATGCGACTGAGTGTCCATGCGCCTAAATAGTCCATACGTCTGAACAACTTCATGCGACTGACTCAGTCGCACGACTGAACACTCAGTCGTGCGAATGGATCAACCGCATAACTCAATCGCACGACTGAACCATGCAAATGGTCTAGAGCTTTGGATCTTGATTACGTGTTGATTCAATAGTTTTGACACAAAAATTGTGTTTTTGCATCAAAAACACAATCTTTTTGTGTCTAACAGAGTCTTAGAAGTTTCCTGACCGAAAAGTTGAGTTTTTCCGGCATACGGCTATTAGGTTTGATAAAATTCGAGTTTTTATGGACAAATCAAGTTAAACCTATGAATTATCAAACTTCAGCAAGTTCAGTCGCACGATTAGACCAATCGCACAACTGAGTTCATTCACACTCTCCAACCGCACGATTGGACTCATTCGTACCATCAATCGTACGACTGAGAACTTCATTCGGACTGTTCAATCACATTTGTTCATTCGGGCGACTGACTCATCCGCATTTGTTCAGTCGCACAATTGAACCATCCACATTGTACAATTGCACTAATAAGTTCAATCGCACTAATAAGTTCAATCGCATACCTCCATTCGCATACATTAGCAGTTTGTTAAACAGTAAAGTTAAACCTAATGGAGGACCAGTTTTCAGCATACATAGCAAGTAGAGACAGACGTATTCAGAATCTACTTCTGTTGGAGAACAAAGTGGGGATTCACAATAAACCCCCAAAACTTATTACGTTAGACGACTACCCACAATGGAAGCAACATTTCGAAATCTACTTAAATGGAGTAGATACAAATTTGTGGGAGGCCATCGAGTCGGGTTATAGCATGCCAGTAGGAGCTGACGGAGTCAAACTTACTCTAAGTGGCATGTCCGATGCTCAGAAGGTAAAAAACAATGCTAAAAAGAAAGTCTATGGTTTGCTTACTCAGTCTATTCCAAAGGATATTTTCCATCAGTATTCGGAGTATACTCAAGCAAAGAAACTTTGGATGCGTTGGAAAAGAGGTATGACGGAAATGCCTCTCTAAAGGCCATCAAGGCAAAAGCCTTGCAGAAGGAGTTTAACAACTTCTCCTCTATGGGAAAAGAAAGCCTGATGATGTGATCGATAGATTCTACCACCTGATGAGTGAGATGCACACTCATGGAGTGGTTACATCAATGGAGGATAAGGTATCCAACTTTGCTGATGGATTACCAGAAAAATGGGCTTCGTTTGTCTCTAATCTCAGACAGAATGAAATGCTCTCGAAGTTAGATATAAATGACTTCATTCTGAAACTGAGAGACGAGGAGCTTAGGATGAAGTATTGAGCCCAAAAGGCCAACTACGATCAGAATCCTGCACTCTACAATGCTACTCCTTCGGTCAAGACATCTAGAGCGCCCCTGCAAACCGCCTTCATCTCAAGCGCAGCAGTTCAAGCACAACCCTCAACTTCAGGATCCGAAATGTCAGGGTCGTCTAGCACCCAATATATGATATCTGAATCTAATGCAGCAAAGCTTAAAACCGACAACCTCAGGAATGTAACTGTGGAGGTGGCTAGAGAACATATGGACCTTTTAGCTGCGGTGGTTCAATCCTACAATGGATTAGTTGCTGGAAAGATAGGAAACTGCAACCTAGCAGATGAAGATTATGAGCAGGTGGATGAGATGGAGTTGGAACGTATGGACATAATGTGGGCCGTGGCAAGTGCTGTCCGACGAGCTAAAAAGTTTGTCAAAAAGACCGGACAGAACTTGGTTGCAACAAAAGACACAACCTTTAGGTTCGATAAGTCAAAGTTACATGTTTCAACTGCGGTGAGAAGGGACACTTCAAGAGCAAGTGTGTAAAACCAAAGAAGACGGGGAATGGCAATCCCTTCTCGTCATTTAATCGTCAGGACAAGGCCACATCTAGTAGCTCTAACTCTTCCAGTAAGGACCCAAAAGCCTTAACTGCTAACGAGGATGAAGGATAGGACTGGAGCTTTCGGTTCGTGTCACCAGGAGAGTCCAATATAGCAAGTGTGGAGGATATTGATGACGATCTATGAGTGAGGGAGATATAGAAGTAGAGCTTGCGATGTCAAATTCTGAAGACACTACAAATGTGGTCAACCACCTACTTGAAGAAGAAAAATTTGCATCATCATCTGAATCACCAGAACCAGAGACAACCGAGTCTGCACTCATGGCTGATTCCTCTTCAACATCTCAGGTAAGTACTACTGACCAACTGTTTAATAATTATGCTTGCTTAGAGTGTAATAAATTCAGAGAAGGTATAGATTCAAAATTTGCTAGGCTATTAGATCATAATGATAGCTTAGTAAGGGATCTGGAACTGTGTATAGAGGCAAATAGAATGTTAAAACAAAACGAGCACAGTTACAAGGAAAAGATAGACCTATTGAATAAACAGCTTAGGGAAACTGAGGTAGTTGCTTTTAACCAAGAAAATGACATTAGATACTATCTGAACTCTCTAGAGGACACTAAGAAGCAAAAAGCAGTTTTAGAAGTAGAAGTCAATTCATTAAAATAAAAACTGCATAGTTGGACAAGCTCATCACATATTGTCCAACACTTAGTGGGAGAAGGAAATAATAGGGAGGGACTGGGATACAAAGTGGTTCCACCACCACCTGAGACCTTGATGAACACCAAAAGTAAACCAATTAACAATAACCCCATCAAGGATCACGTTGTATCTACTCCTGTTGTTAATGATCCAGATTCCATAAGTAAATCAAGTGAATCCGACTCTAAACAAAAAGAGGCCACTTCAAAGGCAATAGGAAAGATGCCTTGTGTTAACCTGGAGAAAGAATTTGAAAAAGTTAGTCTAAATTTAGGGTCAAACAAAGTCAAACAAGAAACTAATAGGACTAGAAAACCTAATCAATCAGTGCATCATGTCAAAGTCCAGGTAAACAAGATATCAAAGTTGTAAAATCAGGTAAAAAAATTAAGTTTATAAAACCCTACCATAAAGCTAACAAAGAAGTGTCTCAATCTAAACAGAATACGGTTGACCGTGTGACATCTACATCTCCAGCAAAACATATAAGTCGTAAAGTTGAAAGCAGATCCTGCTATAATTGTGGAGAGTATGGTCACATAGCTTCTCATTGTCCTTATTACCAGACACCAAGGAGAAAAGTTGAACTTTCTGCATCTACATCTAGATCCTTTAAGAGGAACTCAGTGACGCCTCCAAAATGGGATAGTGAACCAAAGTTCAACCCATTAGCCAGTCATCTGTTTATCACAGACAGGCCTTACACAAATCTGGATTATGGAAAGAAAAAACCTCCTCAGTGCCTGAAAATGAGAACAAACAGAATTCTGATCAACCTTTAACCTCAAAGGGTCAGTGGGTTGAGTTTATGATATGTGATGCATGAGGGAAACCCAAGCCAGTTAAGGCTTGGGTTCCTAACATGAACTAATGTTTTCATTGAATGTGCAGGGTGTTCGTTATAGTGCTGAGACTAACACGTGGATTATAGATAGCAGAGCATCCAGGCACATGACAGGGAACAGAGCTCTCTTATCAAATGTCAAACAAATTAAAAGAGGGCATGTTTCATTTGCTGGAAACAAGGTGGGTATATCACAGCCTAGGGAGAAGTGGGAAATGAGAAGATTAAGTTTGATAAGGTAAACTATGTCCAACAATTACAAAATAACTTGCTTTCAGTCTCTTAAATTTTGATAAAGGATTCAAGGTGGTTTTTGACAACCAGAAGTGTTAAGTTCTAAAAAGGACTACATGATCCCAGAGGACCAGCTCCTAATGTCAGCTTCAAGATATAATGATCTTTATGTCTTGGATCTCTCAAAGGCCTCCACAATGGATCGTGAAGGCCAATGCTTCTTGTCCAAAGCTACTGAGAAGGACTCCATCTCCTGGCATAGGAGAATGGGACACATAAATCCTAGAAAAATGAATCACTTGATCCAGAATGATCTTGTGAGAGGAGTAAATGTCAAAAACTTTCAACTCCCGGATTTCTGTGTTGCATGCAAAAAGGGCAAACAGACGAAGAAATCTCATAAGGAAAAGAAAGTTCATTCTATAGAACTTCCTTGAGCTTCTTCAATGGATCTGTTTGGTCCAGTCAGTACAAGAAGCATCGCTGGCGACTGTATTGCTATGTAGTTACCGATGACTACTCAAGGTTTCTTTGGTAATGTTTCTGAAATCCAAATCAGAAACATTTGAATCCTTCAAGGAATTGGTAACTACACAGAATCCTTACAAGCTGAAGGTACGACAGGTGAACTCAGACAACGGAACCGAGTTTAAGAATCAGAGGATGGAGGCCTATTGCAAGGAAAAGGGAATTGTGCATCAATTTACCTCGGCTTATACCCCTCAAATGAACGGCGTTGCTAAACGGAAAAACCGCAGCTTGATAGAGACGGCATGGACTATGCTGGCAGACTCGAAACTACCTATCCAATTTGGAATGAAGCAGTGGCAAATGCATGTTATACCCTTAATCGAGTTTTGGTAGTAAAACGGCATGGAAAAACATGCTACGAGTTATTACATCGACGTAAACCTAACTTGGAATATCTTGAGCCGTTTGGCGCTCTGTGCACCCTGCTAAAGAAGACTCAGGAGGGAAAATTTAGTGAGAAGATTGATGAAGGTATCTTTCTAGGATATAACATACCGAACAAGAGGGTTTACAACAACTCAACAGGCCAAGTAGAGGTGTGCTGTAATGTTTATGTTTAGAGATATATCACAACACCTACTGGAAAAGGGCCTGCCTACTTCTTTGACTATGATGGATTCTTCAAGACCTTCAACATACCTCTTTCTTCTTCAGAAGACGAGTTGGCAAACAAGATGATGTACGATGTCCTGAACACACCATCTCAAGATTCAACAAGTCATGATACTACCAACTCAAAGGGAGCAGTTGATATGAGTGATTCTTCCTCTCATGAAGAAAATGAAGAAAATGATAGATCAGCTAGGATGTACAGGTTCTGACTACTACAAGTTCACAAGCATCGGCTAGTGATACTTCAGATCATCACAACCTCAGACTCCGACTGCCTCAGACCAGAACCAAATGTTCATAATCTTGACTCTGAGGTGGTTGTTCCAACAACTCCTGAATCACGTCTAAACGTCTATCATCCATAGGATAATATTATAGGAGATGTGAGATCAGGGGTTCAGACTAGAAATCAGCTATACTCAGCTGATTATGCCTCTGTGATGGAAAAAGGATACCTTCACGACGTGCATACCGTTGCTTTGTGTCTTAGTTTGAGCCAAAGTATGTTAGTGAAGCACTAAATGATAAGGCTTGGGTTAGTGCCATGCAGGAAGAACTTCTTCAGTTTAAGAAGTTAGGTGTATGGACACTAGTGGATAGACCTAAAGGTGCTAAAGTCATTGGCAGCAAATGGGTCTTGAAATGTAAGAAAGATGATCAGGGAGTGATCATCAGAAACAAGGCTCGGCTTATTGTTCAAGGTTTTCAACAAGTTGAGGGTATCGACTACAATGAAGTATTTGCACCAGTGGAAAGGATGGAAGCCATCCGCATCTTCCTTGCCTATGCATCTTATCTGAAAATCAAAGTTTATCAACTTGATGTGAAGAGTGCATTCCTTCATGGTGAGATCAGAGAAACAATGTATGTCAGTCAACCCGAGGGATTTGAGGATCCTTATCATCGGGGTAGAGTTTACAAACTCGACAAGGCTTTATACGGCTTCATCAAGCTTCAAGGGCTTGGTATGAGAGAAACTCTCGACTCATCTTGTGAAACACGGCTTTCGCAGGGGAGTCATTGACTGCACACTGTTTTTCAAAGAAAAAGATGGAGACTTACTGCTAGTACAGATCTATGTAGATGACATAATTTTCGGTTCAAAGAATGAAGAATTATGCAAAGAATTTGAAGCAGTAATGAAGGCGGAGTTTGAGATGAGTCCATGGGGGAGATGATGAAGTCTTTCTCGGGTTACAGGTGGATCAGACACCAAATGGGATCTTCTTACATCAGACCAAGTATGTAGGGGATATTCT
This sequence comes from Flaveria trinervia, assembly GCA_025506515.1. Lineage (NCBI taxonomy): Eukaryota > Viridiplantae > Streptophyta > Magnoliopsida > Asterales > Asteraceae > Flaveria > Flaveria trinervia. Next base: position 35,252,950 of record CM046441.1, read on the forward strand.
CAGTCTGTTTGACATGGAGAATGCTTCCACAGCTGGCACTCCATTGGCTACAAACCATGATGTAGCACCCAATGAGAATGGTGATCTGGTAGATGCCACTATGAACGAGGGATGATTGGATCTCTCATGTATCTCACTGCCTCAAGACCTGATATCATGTATGCTACATGTTTATGCTCATGATATCAGGCAAAGCCTAAAGTGAACCATCTAATTGGGGTGAAAAGGATATTTCGTTATCTAAAAGGCACACCCACACTTGGGTTGTGGTATCCTCATGATGATGACTTTGAACTTATAGCATATAGTGACTCGGATTATGACGGCTGCAAGATGAACTACAAGTCTACATCAGCAGGGTGTCAGTTCTTTGGGAGAAGATTAGTAACCTGGCAGCGTAAGAAGCAGACCTCGGTTGCATTGTCAACCTATGAAGCCGAATACGTTTCTGTTGCAAGCTGCTGCTCTCAAATCATATGGATTCAACAGCAAATGTGGGATTACGGTTTGCATTTCACTTCCACTCCTATCTTTGTTGATAACTCTGCTGTGATTGCAGTCACTAAAACCCGGTCCAAATCCTAAGACCAAACACATCGGAATCAAATATCACTTCATACGTGATTGTTTTGAAAAGAATTTAATCGATGTGATAAAAATAAACACTGATTTTCAACGCGCTGACCTCTATACAAAGGCTTTTGACAACCATGTTTTCTATATCTGTTAGAGGTCAATGGCGTTAAAAAGAAAAGTGAGGTCATTCCTGAAGATGACCATGTATAGTCTGATGTGTCGTGTCTAGTTCTTTTAATTTTTAAATTTTAGTGTATTTTAGTTTGTCTTTTGTGTTTGTTTAATTAGTTTAATTACAATTAGTGTCTTTCCTTGCCCATTAAAATCCTAAAACGCAAATCCATAGTGGTTTTATATTTTAGGGGGATAATAGGTCTAGGAAATAAATAAATAAACGGGAAAAAAGGAGAGGCAAGCTGAAAATAAATAAGATCGTATGTGTGATACCGATTCAATGTTTGGAATATGATAGTACACAGGTACAAACCATTTGGGACTTTAAAATTCAAAATTGAAAAAGATGCAAAGTTCAAGTATAAGTCTGTGTAATCTAAGCAATATAAAAAGAAATATGATAGATAAGCTAACTACTACTAAGGTAACACAAAGAAAGTAGACCTAGAGGTTGCTATACCACAGATGATATGTTGATAGATTCAACACAATAGATTACTAGATCTTTTGGTGATCTCAAGATTAAACTAAAATGTTTGACTAGATGTGGGTAACGCCTTATCCCTGGTTAACACAGTCAACAAAATTCCAATAAGGGGTGACGAGCAGAAAAACGCCACAAAAGTGTGCGTAGACGAACAAGCATGAGCAAAAGCACATGAAAAATCAAATACCATAAACTGATAACCTATGTTGTTGGTGAGATCTATGCAAAAAGAAGAAAAATTACTGAAACAAGAAGATAGGTTATGTGCCTCTCTGCTATGCGGTGGCATTGACCTGAGGATAAGCATAACCTATATATTCTAGAACTCATTGTTGTTTGCTGCCTCTCTGCTATGAGATGGCACTGACCTGAGGATTGGCTTCTCTTTGAAAGTTCTAAGAATAGTCTCTTCTTGAATTACCCTAAGACCGCTCAAAAATCTTCTGAGGAATGTTGATTACCATATAAGTGTCGTATCCACAAATGCTTGTTGAAATAAACAAACCTTAAAACGATCACCAAATGTGTTGAAAGTCTGTGTATGGATTTAAGAGGACAAGTATACTGACAATCACTGTGGCTACAATTCTTGAACGTTCAAATCAGTGGGGGACCTAATAGTACTAGTATGAATTCCTAAATTTGCTAAATGACTCTAGATGAAAAACAAGGAAAGAGCATCAAAGGTTTTAGCTAACTTGTCCCAGATGATTTGAATATCCTACATGATTCTAGATTGAATTGGTCCATGTATGGTTTAAAAGATTGAAGCTGCCCTCTCAGAAAAATTATTCCTTAGAGCTACATCTTAGGAATTAACCCTCACAAAACACAAAATATATCTTAGTGTAATTTTCATTGCTATTTCTTTTACGTAAATACAAATTTAGTCTATTTCAGTTGTGTGTAGTATCGGACTATGTCATGGAAGTTGATAAGGGACCTTATCATCTGAAAGGTCACGTCTGAGGTGACCACACGTGCTTTCAAATAAAAAATTGGGTCACGTCTGAGGTGACCACACGTGCTTTCAAATAAAAAATTGGGTCACGTCTGAGGTGACAAAATATCTTAAAAGGATCACGTCTGAGGTGATCAAAAGTTTTTGAGTCTAAAATGATTATGTCTGAGATGATCAAATGTTGATAACGTTAAATTAATAGTTTAAAAGGGTTTAAATGTCAATGGTCATAAAGTCAGAAAAATGTCAAGAGTAACCAGTCGTGCGAATGGGTCATACTCATACATTAAACAGCCGAATGGACATAAGTATGAGCTATTCATCCGAATGGCTTATCAGAATGAGTCATTTGTCCGAATGGGAGTGTGCGATCGAGTCAGCCGACTGACTGAGCATGAGTCGGCCAACTGAAGGTGATCTACTGAGTCAATCGCCCGACTGAGTTTCTTTCGCCCGAATGAACTGAGCGAATGAATCCAATCGGCCGATTGAACTCAGATTCAGTATATAAATGGCCACAGTCGATCGCATTCCACTCACCACTCCCAATCGCCCTAAATCGCACACCATACCATTACTCTGCCCAAATTTCTTTAGACCTCAATTACACTTCCTTCTTGATATTCTGACGTGTGTTTGCATTATACAGGTATAATTTGATGAAATCTCACCGAAATCAGAAGAAATGGTGCCCGAAACAAGAACCGAACCACTCAATGGACTAATAACCTACTGAAAACGTGTAAATGTTAAAAATAATGTTATTAGGTTATTAGTTAAGTGATTGAGAGCCTAAAGAACCTTTACACCATTTAATTTCATGAATGGTCAAGATTCGAACCTAAGTCAACAAACAGTAGGTCATGTGACTGGTCGGATGGATGAACTCCAATCGCATGATTAAGCCGACCGAATAGCTCAATCGGGCGAATGTGACATGCGAATGAGCTCAATCGACCGACTGAATCAATCGCAGGCTCAGCCAACCGATTGAACTAAGTCGCAAGTTCATACACCCAAATGAGTCCAGTCGCATGATAGAATAGCCGACTGAACACAGTCGCATGTTTAATTTGCATGAATGAATCAAAATGAATCCTATCAAGTTACTTAGAACTGGTATGTGTTATGTGAGTATCTAATGTTTATGTATCCTGTGTTATAGATTGATGGCAGAGAGATGGTCTATCAATCCCAAGCACAACATCTGTGCTCATTTAGACCACACAACTCGGAATGGTGCCGAGTTTGCCAAGATCATCGGCTTTCTCAAGCAATCGAGGATACACAAAGCCATCTCTACCCCATGCACTCCCTATAGGTCTATACACCAGACCTTCTAGGAGAATGCATCTGTGGATAGATCACGCGAGCCATACAGCATTAGGAGCTCCATCTTTGGTATGGACATAGAGATTACAGCTGAAGACATTCAGCGTGTACTTGGGTGGGAGATGATGCAGGATACCCCACCAAGCGACACCCGTTGACAGTGAGAGGCTGCTTTCTGAGGATTAAGTATGTTGGGGACATCAACTCAGGTGTGCTCAACAAGAGCAACCTGTGTCCCCAGTACAAGTACTTGGCACATGTCATACTGAAGTGCATTGCTTCCAGAAGGGGTGGGTTTGATGATCTTTCAGACCAGATCCAGAATGCCTATGTGGCACCGGTGCTGAACTACCCTTTCAGCTTCTCGAGCATGATCTTTTCTTACCTTGTGGAGAATCTGGAGGGAAAGGGAAAGGAAGGACTTTGTATGTACCCTAGATTCTTGCAGCTGATTTTCGATGAGAAGCTACCATCACTTCCTACGGAGCGCCACGATGTTGGGCTCTAGAGATTATGGACGATACGACCTTGGGTCGTATGAGAGTCTACCGGGGTAAGCAGGTAAAGCCCCAGGTGAAGAGACTAATAGGCCATCTGGCCAATGAGAGTTATGTGGCGCCAGGCAGATGTAAATGGTTTCACACAGATAGTGACTCCGATGATGAGCAGCTATAGCTCCCAGAGCATGACTCTGATGATGATGATAGCACCATAGCTACCACCACAGCCACCACCATCCCTACCAGCATTCCCTATAGCTACCACCACAGCCACCACCATCCCTACCACCATTCCCCCTCATACCACTACCACCCTTCCATCCACCACCACATCATTCACACCTACACCATTCCCCCTCATACCACTACCACCCTTCCATCCACCACCACATCATTCACAGCTACACCACCACCACCATCAACTATACCACCTCCAATCTTCCCCACAGTCACCACCACCACTAGCCATCCTGCAGCACCATCTTCTTTCTCTTCATATCCATCAGGATCGCCTCTGCCTCCCAGGGGGGTAGGGGAACAGCTCTCAGCACTTAATCGTATGGTGTTGAGACTGTTAGCTGCAGATGAAGAGAAGACCAATCAGATCAGACAGCTGGTAGACCTGACCACTGTCCAATCTCAGCAGCTCTCTCATCAGGCTCAATTGATCAATGAGTCGGCGCATCGAATATCTCAGCTCTAGGAGCAACACGCCAAAAGGATTGAGGAGCTGGAGGCTGCAAACAAATCTCTGCAGTTAAAGCTCACAGGGTCCAAAGAAGAGCCCTTAAAGATAGGAGAAGGTGATGAAGATGATGATGCTGATGATGATAGTGATGATGATGATGGAGATGATCATTATGGTCATACTGATGTCAGTGATGATGATGATGATGACGACTCTTCAGCTGCAGGTGCCATTTCAACGAGCGAGAGGAGGACCAAACGTACTCAAGATCCGAGTGCCTCCTTATCCAACCCGGTAGCAGAAGAACCGATGATCCAGGCAAGAGTAATGATTTGTTGTTTTATTGTTATTTAAAATCTTTTGTATTCGGATTATGTCTGAAATTAACAAAATACTTGTTTATATGTAATGTAAATAGTTATGTTTTCGATTATTATGGTTATGTCCTGATTGTTAACTAATGATTGATATATTGAATTTTTAAATCAAGCAGATCCAAATTATCAAAGGGATGAACACGATATTGCTCCCCTTTAACAGATCAAGACTCAACTAACCATGATTCTTGATTTGCAAGGGATTGTCAGAAGATTAGTGAGTTACACCCCTGAAGAAGGGGAAATAATTCATGATCTTACTGATGAGCAACTGGCAGAAATGTTCAAGCTCAATCCTGATGAGATTGTAAAAGATGCTCCAACTGTTGAAGGAGACAGTGATGATGACTGAAAGACATCAATGAGATAGAGATCGAGGATGTCACAACAGCTCACTATCCAGAGTATGCTGACAAAGAGGGAAATGTGGTCCCCAATCTGGGTGATTCCTTAGTCGGTGATACATTTGATATACTGGATCAGATGGAGCAAGAGATTGAGAAGGTTGAAGAACAAGCCCAAGCTTCAAACGCCGATGTTAATATCAGAAAGGCTAAATGGGCTGCATGTTTTGAGGAGATCCGAGCACAACGCTCTGCTCCTAAACCAAATGTCTACACCAAGCTCTACAAAGTAAAAAAACATCAAAAGGTGTCAGGAAAGATTATCGTGTGGGCTCATTTTGATGATCTTAATGTATACGCGATAAAGAGAGAGATGGGTATCGAGTACTTTAGATTCCCGCATGATCTAAGGTCTCTACCTGGTTTGAGCTCAACCAGTTGGCCAAACTGAAGTTACTATATGCTGACCGAGGAAGATGTCAGGCTAGTTGAGGCTACCCTGAGAAAGAGTACCACACCAGGTGGGTCAACTTCAAACCTCAACAACCTACGAGGTATATGAGACATTCTGAAGTTGATCCCATAACTGGAAAGCCTAAGATAGTGTTGAAGTGGAGTCCTCCAAGAACAATGTCAAGAATCCCTCTCAGAGAAATGCCACAGGACTTCACTCCACACTTTAAATGGTGGTAATATGATTGGAGAACAGGGGAGGCGGTCATAGTTCTGAACAAAGAAGGGAAAATGGACACTATCAAGGTATTTGACCCAATGTGGCTTACACATTATACAAGTGGCCACTGTTCTATGACACGCAAGATATGTACAAGCCTCCAATTCCAAAATGTGATACGCCTCTGCTTTGCGTTTGAGATACACGCAGGAGTCACAAGAGAGGAGAAGTACAAGAGTAGGAAGAGGTTATGAAAAAGGTAAGACAATAGATGAATTTAGGTCTAAGGGGGAGTTTGTTGATACATGTGTCCCTAGTTTTTGATCTTAATGTAATATCTTTGTATTGTCTTACCCTTATGTAAATGTAATAGTTGGGTACTTAATGAAATACAAGTGTTTGGTTGTGTTTATAATGTTTAATATTCACTAATGAGTTTTTAACGCACATGACTTGATTACATAGGTTTGTAGTTGTTTGAATTGATATGAATAATGTTATAATAATGAATACATTCGAACTTGGTGAAGTGAAGTTCTCATGCGTCCGACTGGACCATGCACCCCAACAGTGGTCATGCGTCCGAATGGCCATGCGACTGAGTGTCCATGCGCCTAAATAGTCCATACGCCTGAACAACTTCATGCGACTGACTCAGTCGCACGACGGAACACTCAGTCGTGCGAATGGATCAACCGCATAACTCAGTCGCACGACTGAACCATGCAAATGGTCCATCGCACGATTAAGAAACCTTAACCTATAAATACCACCTAATTCGTGGAAAAAGTAAGCATTCAATCCACTTCGACTCCAGACATACCCTAGCTGTCCAGAAGCCTCTAAGTTTGTACTCCAAGTTCACAAAACGCTGTAGATCGATTCCTAATCGATTTCTTGACATTAGATTCAATACGTTATTATTTCTACATGCGTTCTCACCGATTGGATCGCCAATCAAATAGGATTCTGCACTATTTGTTTGGTTTAACACGTTAATCAGTTGGTGTTTCATTCAAACACCAGATACTAACAGAAATGGCTGAACAATTCCTTTTGAAATACTTTCCCCGATCGCACTGCCAAACAAAGAAGCAGCATCACAAGTTTTTGCCAAGACAATGATGAATCATTACACGTAACATGGGAGAGATATAAAAGTCTCCTTCGGAGATGCCAACATCACGGACTTGATCTATGGCTGCAGTGTCAAACCTTTTACGATACAATCAGCGAAGCCCACAAGCAAGCGGTAGACCAAAGTGCGGGAGGAGATTTTGAAAGTGTCACGCCAACAGAAGCATACCAAGCCTTAGAAAGAGTAGCTACGAAGAGCTTTGCTTACAATCCCTTAAGAAACCAAACCTAGTTCTAAAGGTATTCATCAAGTAGACTCTGAACCCTAATTGCAGCCCAATTAGAAGCTCTAACCAAAAAATTTGAACAATTACAAAGCGAGCTAAGGAAAACTCCAACACGATGCAATACATGAGGAAATTCACACAAGACCAACGAATGCCCACAAGGCATTATGATGGTTGAAGATGTTGACTACGTAGGAGGCCCAAACAACTCATACAACAACAACTCAAATTGGAGAAGCAACTCGAATTACAAAGATGCTGGGAATAACCAACACTCATCTGGATTCAACCGAAGGCCACCTTACCAACAACAGAAACCACCATACCAAGGTCCAAGCAGTAGTAATCAAGACGGTGGAGCATCATCAATAGAAGACTTATTGCAGCAGTTCTTGTTAACCACACAAGCCACAGATGAGTACATTCGGAAATCTGATCGAAGAAATGAGGAGAGGTTCCAAAGAAACAAAGCTAACATCAAAAGCAACAAAGCATCATTGCAAACCATAGAGCACCAAGTAGGTCAAATAGCACAACAGCTATCTGAAAGACCTCAAGGAGCTTTGCCCAGGAATATTGTAACAAACCCTAATGCTCAAGTTAAAGCCATCACCACCAGGAATGGAAAAACCACTCAAGGTGATGCACCTGCATTACAACCCATCCTTGAAAAGGTAGAAACTTAAACTCCAAGTAATGCGAGTGATAAGCAAAAGCAACCTGTTGTTATTGAAGATCAGCCAAGAAATACATTACAACCACCACCTTATGTTCCCCTACCTCTATATCCAGGTTGTTGAGACAACAAAGAATGGAGGCACAATATGGCAAATTCCTTGGGTTGTTCAAGCAACTCCACATCAATCTGCCCTTGGTGGAGGCTTAGCACAAATGCTAAACTACGCTAAGTTTCTAAAGGTGTCTTGTCAAACAAAAAGAAACTGGAAGAGTTATCACACGTAGTTTTGAACGAGGAATGCTCTACGGTTCTTCAAAACAACTACCTCAAAAGATGACTGATCCAGGAAGTTTCACCATACCTTGCCTAATAGGAATATTTTTGTCGGTAACGCGTTAGCTGATTTAGATGCAAGCATTAACCTTATGCCTTATGCGGTTTTCGAAAAATTAAACCTAGGTGAACCTAGACCTACCTGTATGAGCATCCAGTTAGCTGACCGTTCTGTCAAATATCCGAGGGGCATCATTGAAAATCTCTTAGTTAAAATTAACAAATTCGTATTTCCCATTGATTTTGTGATCCTTGACATGGATGAAGACAAAAAGGTTCCACTTATCCTAGGTTGACCTTTCTTAGCGACTGCTCGAGCCCTTATTGATGTTTGTACAGGCAAACTCACGCTTAGAGTAGATGAGGAGGAAGTAACTTTTGATATAGGCCAATCCATGAAACACCCTCAACATCATGATGACTCACTCTATTACGTTGATGCTTGCGATTCAATCATAAGTTGTCATTTGGAGAAAACTCTTCAAAATGAAGCTTGCAACACTCAATTATTGGAAGTCCAAATCACCGAACCCATCTGTGAGAACCAAATCATTCAAATACTTGAACTTGATGAAACATCATTTCATCAAGAAGCATTTAAGATCATTGAGCAAGACCTAGAACCAAAAGCCAAACCTTCCATAGAAGACCCTCTAGTTTTAGAGCTCAAAGAACTCCCATCTCGAATACGCTTTTGTTGAAAACACAACTTAACTTCCTGTAATAATCTTATCTGCCTTATCAATTGATGAGAAGAACAAGTTGCTCAATCGCTTAAGGCACATAAACGAGCAATTGCATGGAAAATCATGGACATCAACGGAATCAATCCATCCTTTTGCACTCATAAAATATTGATGGAGGAGAACTTCAAATCCGTCATTCAACCAAAAGATGTTTAAACCCGAGCATGCAAGAGTGGGGAAGAAAGAAGTAATCAAACTGCTAGATGCCGGTTTGATTTACACTATTTCTGATTCACCTGGGTCAGTCCCGTCCAAGTGTTCCAAAGAAAGATGGAGGAATGACTGTTGTAACTAATGAAAGAATAAGCTTATTCCCACTCGTACTGTTATCGAATGGAGAGTTGATAGACTATCGCAAACTCAATGACACCATAAGGAAAGATCACTTACCTCTCCCTTTCATTGACCAAATGCTTGAGCGATTATCTGGAAAAATGTTCTATGTTTCCTGGATGGTTTCTCAGGTTATTTTCAAATCCCTATGCTCTGAAGATCAAGAAGAAGACGACATTCACCTGGCACATTTGCTTATCCATGAATGCCCTTTGGATTGTGTAATGCTCCTGCTATATTTCAAAGATGCATGGTAGCAATTTTTCATGACATGATTGAACACTCGATGAAAGTTTTCATGGATGATTTCTCCATCTTGGAACTCATTTGAGCAATGTCTTGAAAATCTGGAAAAGATGCTGGTTAGATGTGAAGATTCTAACCTTGTTTTAACTGGGAAAAGTGCCACTTCATGGTTACGAAAGGAATAGTGTTAGGACACAAAATCTCTCGAGCAGGGCTTGAAGTCGATTAAGCCAAAGTCGACACCATTTCTAAACTTCCACATCCCACAACCGTGAAAGATATCAGAAGTTTCTAGGTCATGCAGGATTTACCGTCGTTCATCAAAGATTCTCAAACATCGCTCGACCATGACTCACTTCTCGAGAAAGACGCTCATTTGTATTTTGGAGAATGCATTAGTGCATTCAAATTGCTTAAGAGAGGCTAGTAACCGCTCCAATCATGGTTTCCCCAGATTGGACGCTACCATTTGAACTCATGTGCGAGCAAGCTATTGCGGTAGGAGCCGTATTAGGACAAAGGAAAGACAAGCAATTTCACTGAATTCTGTTAGGATCTCAGCCTCTTGGTTTAATCGATTGAACAGATATAGCAGCGGAATAGCTCAGAATTAGACAATTCAAACAAGAACATCGATATAAGCGATAAAGAATTTTGTTATAGAGAGAGAAATATCCGACAAAAAGAATATTGCATTAAGATTGTCGGCCTCAAAGGCACGATTACAGGTGAGTCATCTTTCCTTATAAAGGAAAGAAGACGTAGGCTGATGTCACTTGAAAGTGACATGTAACCGTTTTTATAACTACTGATGTTTAACAACTACTGAAGATGTCAACAACTGACATCTTCTTACAAATGTTCTTAAGTGTTAAACATCTTATTTACAACTACTGAAAAACATAAAATACTGACACTACAACAACTGAAGAACAACCTCTTCAGTTGTTTACAAGTACTGAAAAGAAAAGTAAACAAACTACTGAAAGTAAAAGAAAACTACTGAAGAAGAAAAACCATCACAACAACTGAAGAAGCCCTCTTCAGCTGTTTTCATCAGCTGTTAACATCAGCTGATGTCTTCAGTACTTGAACATCAGACTTTGTCTTTCAGCTGTTGATCTTCAGTCCTTGTCTTCAGTACTTGTTGAAGTCTTCAGACTTTAGATCTTCAGCTGTTGTCTCAGTCTTTGTCTTCAGTACTTCAGACGTACTTCAGCAGTTGTATTCTTCAGACTTTGTAGAACAGCTGATCAGGTCTTCTTCAGCTGTTGTGATGTCCTGTGGGACTTAGAGGTTTCTCTGATCAGGCTCATTGTTCTTTTGGTCCAACAAACTCCCCTGAACCAATGCAGCCAAAACCTCTAAGTTATTGACGAGTCCCACTTATTTTGGCAGATAGATTGGTCTTTTATCCTCTTGATCAGATGAGAAGTGACCTTTTTCAGCACCGGCCTGGGAAGAAGTCTCTGATGATCTGTTTGGCATGATATGGTTGGGAGCTCTGTATTGGGGACTTGGACACCGAGCTGTTACCCCAACCATGAGATCTACTTCCCGTGTATCAGCCTATATGATTCCCTGGTGTAAGCCTTAGAAACATGATTGCTCATCCATTGTCAGCACCTCGGGCACACCATCAAATAATCCTTCTCGGCCATACACTTCAGATATGTACTTGGCCTGTTTTCCATTCTTGAGCTCAACCGTGGTTATTTGTCTATAAGCAAACTCATCTGGATGAGTCCCTTCTAAAAGCAGGTTGAGCTCTTCTTGTTTGAAGTTTTCAAGTCTTTTGTAAACCAATCCCTTCTTTATAATTTTGTTCTCTAACATCTTTTGAGGTGGTTGTTTGGCTTCATAGGCTTTCTTGAACTCTTCAACAATTTCCCAAGGGACACTACAAGAACCACAGTGATGTCTTCGTCGACAACTCTCTTCACTTGGCCCTTGTATTTTGAAGGAATTTCTTTCTTGACAATCCGATGTGCCACCCTAGGATCAGGCCATATCCTTACTCTTTCCCTTTGGTATTGAAAGGTATTAGCAAGGGTGTACAATCTTAATACTTCTTTCTTCATGCTAATGGAAAGATGTGGCATATGCTTTGTCAATGCTTTTCAGCATTTCCTCATCATGTTTTTGCATCTGTTCCTCTTCAATCTTTATCATTACATCATGCATTTGAGAAGCAGGAGTGATGGACATTGGTTTAGCCTTAGGCAAAGTAATAAGCAGAGAGTGGCAGTCTGTCTTCATCCTCCTCTTCATCTTCATCAGGCCTCAGTACCTTTCTTTTCTTTTGGCTAGGTACATCACTGGCAGTGGGTTTTGGGGGTAAAGGATTTGGTTTTGTGGGTTGGATGGTTGGTTTAGAGGGTAAAGGGGTTGTTTTAGTGGGTTGTGGAGATAGTGATTTTGAGGATTGAGGCTTTTCAGACTGTTTTAGCATTTTGGCTGTAAGGGAGGCTTTGGTAAATTTTGTCAGTTCTTTTCGATTCCCAACCCAGCTTCATTCAATACCTCAATCACTAAACCTTTGAGTATGCTTCAGACGAACAAATCTTGGTGGTTATTGCCAAGATGTTGTCCCTGGTCCAGGCCCTTATTTCAATTAGAGATCTTCCCAAGTATTTGGCTATAAATCTGATCATTATCTCCAGCCTTTCTCTTTCTAAGGCATCATAGCTAGCCCATCTTGAGTTGATCTCCTCTGTTTCCAACCTTCTGATCTCGGAGTCTAGTTGTTGGATGTCAAAACCCTGCCTATATACTGCTCAATGATTTTATCCATTGAACGGTTATGGTTGGCGTCAGCTTCTTTCACCATCATCGCTCCTTCTCCTTCTCTCAGACTCTCCTTTCTCTTTTGATATGTGACATGAAAGTCTTTTTGACTTTCATTCACTTCAGCTCCCTTCTCACTCTCCTTCTCCTTCTCAGTACCTTCTCTGATTCTTTCTCCTTCTCCATCTATCCTCTTCCTTTCCTTTAACTGACTGACTCTCCCCCTTTTTGGTTGCATGGGGGCAAGGGTTTGTAGAGTAGAAAGGGATTTAGTCACCAACTCCTCCACCAAGGGTTGTATTATGTAGGAAGCCTCTCATCAATGGCTTTGATCACTATATCTGTGATCATGGGAGTGATGAGAGGTAGGGATTTTGAAGGGTAGCAACTGATTGATCAGGATGGTTCTGTTCCTGAGAATCAGTGCCGAAAGCAGAGGCTGGTGGCTTGGAAGTATATATTGGCTCAGTGTGTAGGGGACCTTCAGAAGAAGGTGCCATCTGTGGGTGTATTGTGGTGGCAGATGGACTTGCATCCTGAGACATCTTGGCCAGCAGCTCTTTGAGTCTGCTAACCTCATCCTCTAGAATGGTGTTTTGAGCAACTACATCATAGAAGAAGCTCAGGTCATCATCAGTTGAACTGAATCACCTGACCTCCTGACAGAGTCAGAATGAACATGCCTTGAGTGTAGATCAATTATAGCATGTGCCCCTTGTTCTTGGTTCTGGGGACTTCCAGCCTCAGGACTATGTCCTTCATCAGCTGTTGCCGCTGGTGAGGTCTTAGAGATGTTACCAACTGCATCCTGGTCATTTGCTGAGTCAGGGGCAGTGGCAGCCTCACCAGAAGTTCGCACCTCCTTATCTACACTAGAAGATGGAACATGATAACCCTGTGCTGTGGGTTGACAGAAGCATTGTGATCCTCCCCCTCAGGTGTTGAGGTTATCCCAGTAGTGATTGGTGTCTGGGTGGGGGGTGAGGAATGCAACTGTGTCAGCACTTTTGCAACAATATGTAGGGCTTTGAGGGGCGGTTGCATCAGGAGAGGGTGTGGAAGCAGTGTGCACCGGGACAAGTGGTGCTCTTCAATGGTAATCCCCTCAAGTGAGGAGGATCCCAGCAGTGTGGCTTCCCTTTGAGTGGTTGCTTCAGGTTCCTTTTGAGAGGAAACCTGAGCGGCTTCGGTTGGTGGAGTCATAGTCTCTACTGGGGGGTTATTTCCAGTAGAGATAACCTGCTTGGTGCAGCAGGAGCATCACAGGGGACTCAACTCCCTGAGTAGCTTTTAGGCTTCTTCTTTGTGGGTTTGGAGGGGACTTTGGATGTGGAAGTGGAGGCTGTGGGTTCCAGCTGCGTGGGTTTGCGCAGCTTGGCAGCCTGTTTGAGAGTTTGGTCAGTGTTGTGTCGGGAGTATACCTCCGGCAATACAGCCAAAGCAGGGACTCCCAGACCAACTAGTCCCTCAGCAGAAAGCTGATTCTCTATTATGGCCATTATAAACCGAGGATATAGTATCCAACGGTTAGAAAGTGGTTTTGTGGCCATATCCTTGAGTTCAAGAAAAATTATTTCAGAAAAGTTAGTGGTTCTTGTTCAAGGATAGAGAACAGTACCTGTTGCCATCTGGAAGACAGTTGATCCCAAGAGGAAGTCTTCGGGCCAGGCAAACATTTACCATATGAAATATTAATCGTTCAGCATCTGGAAAATGTTTCTTCAGGATTGTTGAAGCACTAAGATCACCCTGATATCCATGTTGTCCAATGAAAGATCAAGTTGGCGCTTAGGATATCCAACAGGGTAGGCAGCATCATCTAACAGTAATATCTGGCGGATGGTAGCAGTAGAGATGACCACCTTATGAGAGTTGATGGACGAATGGATAGATTCTCCATTAACGGTCGCATTCGTCCAAAACTGATGTAGCGAATCGGCATAAATGATTGGATTTAGAGGAAAGCCGTTTTCAGTGGGGATTGGACCATAAGATCTATAGCATTATCAAATTTGGTCCAGAAGGGCGATTTTGTGAGGTACGCGACACAGTTGTGTCGAGGCTTGAGTTGCATGGTCGCCATTAATGAAGGTGAAAGGTTTTCAGAGCTTTTGAAATTTTAGGTCGTGAAAGAATGAAAAACTCTGAAAGAGGAATCAGTATATATAGGGTACGGTTATGAAACGACTGAAGGTTTTGGTGTTAGTCATCAGTATTTGAACAACTGATGACGTGGTATTAACTTTCAGAGGTTTGAAACGACTGATGGTATTGGTGTGGTCAGCAGTTATAAAACAACTGAAGACATGGTGTTTACAATCAGACGTTGAAACAACTGAAGTCTCTGATTTAGGCATCAGTAGTTTTAAAAACTACTGAAGACAAGTTGGACTTCAGATGTTGAAACAACTGAGGACTTGGTATTAGTCATCAGTAGTGTGAAACTACTGAAGACCGTGGTTTTGCCATCAGTTGTTGTAAACAACTGAAGACTTGGTGTTAGTCATCAGTAGTTGTGAAACTACTGAAGACATGGTATTGCTTCAGTTGTTTATGAAGAAACAGCAGTTTGTGAACTACTGAAGAGAGAGTACTCATCAGTAGTTGTCGTCAATTCATAGCCTTTCAGCTGTTTCATACTGTCCTCAACACTTACTCATCAGCCTTTTTGCTGTTTTCAGTTGTTTCATAGGACATCAGTACTTATCTGTTTCTACTGATTTCAGTAGTTGTAACTACATCAGTAGTTAGAACAGATAAAGTACAGTACTTAAAGCATTTAGCCTTCAGTAGTTATAAAAACTACTGAGGGTAAAATAACTCATCAGTACTTATATGTGACATGGTTACCAATGATCATCAGTAATTACTGAGATCATCAGTAGTTGTCACTTATTCTAGCTGCAGCATACCAAGCCTTAACACCAGGTTGTGGAAAGTTGAACTATCCAAAGGCTTAGTAAAAATGTCTGCAAGCTCATCAGCACTAGGCACAAACATAGGATTAATTAGACCCTTTTCAAAACAATCTCTTATAAAATGATGTCTAATTTCTATATGTTTGGTCCTAGAGTGCTGGACTGGATTTTTGACAATGCAAAGAGCTGAAGCACTATCCATTAATAATGGAGTCTTAGTCTCTGTAATGCCATAATCCAAAAGTTGATTCTGAAGCCAGAGTATTGGGATGTACAACTTGCAGCAGCAATGTACTCGGCTTCAGCAGTGGATGTAGCAACAGATGTTTGTTTCTTACTCTGCCAAGAAATCAAACAGTTGCCTAGGAATTGGCATCCACCAGAAGTTGATTTCCTGGTCAACTTACACCCTGCATAGTCACTATCAGAGAAAGCAACTAATTTGCAAGAATGTCCAGTGGAATACCATAAGCCTAGAGATTGTGTACCTTGCAGATATCTAAAGATCCTCTTGACTGCAATCAGATGAGACTCCTTAGGTGCAGCCTGAAATCTAGCACAAACACATGTAGCAAACATAATATCTGGTCTAGAAGCTGTTAAATACATCAAGGAACCAATCATACATCTGTAAAGGGTTTCATCAACACCTTTACCTTTCTGATCAACATCCAATTGTGTGGTGTTGCACATGGGAGTAGAACAGGGTTTACAGTTTTGTAAATCAAACTTATTCAAAAGATCTTTTGTGTATTTAGACTGATGAATGAAAATTCCATCAGCTTTTTGTTTGATTTGCAAACCTAGAAAGAACTGTAATTCTCCCATTGCACTCATTTCAAACTTCTGTTGCATTAAGGTTTGGAAATCCTCACACAATTGGGGATCAGAGGATGCAAATATAATATCATCAACATAAATTTGAACAAGTAGCTTATGCTGATCCACCTTCTTAATAAATAAAGTTTTATCTATGGAGCCTCTAGTGAAATTATTCTGTAGAAGAAAGTTTGATAAGGTCTCATACCAGGCTCTAGGTGCTTGTTTCAACCCATAAAGAGCTTTATCAGCTTATATACCCATTCTGGGTGCTTATTATCCTCAAAGCCTGGTGGTTGACACACATAAACTTCTTCTTTTATTGTACCATATAGAAAAGCACTTTTGACATCCATTTGAAAAACTTTAAGATTGTGGAGTGCAGCATAGGCTAAAAACAATCTAATTGCCTCCAGTCTGGCTACAGGGGCAAAGGTTTCATCATAATCAATACCTTCTTCTTGTGCAAACCCCTGCACAACCAGTCTGGCCTTGTTCTTAACAATTAGCCCATTTTCATCAGTTTTATTCCTAAACACCCATTTAGTGCCTATTGCACACTTACCTGGGGTAGAGGAACAAGCTCCCACACTTGCTGTTTCTTGAACTGAAGAAGCTCAAGCTGCATGGCTTCAACCCATCCATTGTCTCTCAAAGCTACATGATAGTTCTTTGGCTCTAGCTGACTGATGAAGAGAGCATAGAAGCAGAAATTGGACAACTGGCTTCTGGTTGAAACACCAGCATTGATATCACCAAGGATTTGAGACATTGGGTGATTTTTCAGCTCTTGGTAAACAATCAAATCTGTGCAAGTGTTTGTAGGATCTTCAGCAGCAGCAGATGTTGATGCAGATTCTTGAAACCATGAAGATGGTGGCAACTCAAATGAAGTTGAGGATGCAGAAATCTCATCAGCATTTGTTGTGGATGGTGCTGCTGGAGCTACAGGAGCATCAGGTTTAGAGGACTCAGGCAGTTGGTCACTAAACCTGAAGAGGTGATTACTACTATCATCATCATCTTCAGTAGTAACACCAGGTGGTGAACTGTTGACAGGAGCAACAGCAGGAGATTGATAAGGAACATATTGCAGTATGTCCAAATCAAAGAGCTCCACAGGGCTTTGTGGAATCTTGTCCTTTGGAGATTCATTGAACTTGACATGTAGAGTCTCTTCAACCATCTTTGTTCTGCAGTTGAAGACTCTGTATGCCTTGCAAGTTGATGATAACCAACAAAGTACCCTGCATCCACCTTAGGATCAAATTTCTGGAGCTGATCCTTTGTGTTGAGAATGAAACAGGGACACCCAAATGCTCTAAAAAATGAAATGAGAGGGGCCAAATGATGTAGAACTTCATATGGAGTCTTCATCAACCTCTGATTTATTAGCACTCTATTCTGCACATAGCATGCTGTGTTGACAGCTTCAGCCCAAAAGGTCAATGGCAGTCCAGAATCAGCCAACATAGACCTTGCAGCTTCAATGAGGGTCCTGTTCTTTCTCTCCACAACTCCATTCTGTTCAGGAGTTCTTGGAATACTAAACTGTCTCTTTATTCCCTTGGAAAGGTAGAACTCATCAAGTGTATTGTTCCTGAATTCTGTTCCATTGTCACTTCTAATACACTTGACTGAGAGGGAATACTGCTTCTCAGCATACAACACAAAGTTTATGATCTTCTGTGCAGCTTCATCCTTTGAATGTAGAAAGAAAGTCCATACAAATCTGGAGTAATCATCCACAATTACCAGACAGTATTTTCTTCTGTGCCATGCTCATCACTCTCACAGGACCAAAGAGATCCATGTGAAGAAGTTGTAAGCAGGCAGTGGACTTTGGTTCTTCAATAGGTGGAAATGAAACCTTGTGCTGTTTTCCTTTCAAACAAGCAGTGCAGTTGTTTTCACACTTGAACTCCTTCATAGGCATTCCCTTACTAAACTATGGTGTATCAGCTGATTCATGTTCTTGAAGTTAACATGTCCCAGCCTTCTATGCCATAGATTAGATTCTTGAGGAGAGGCCTTGGAAAATAGGCAAGGATGGCCTTTGAGATCTATTTTCTTGGAAAGATCTAAGGCATACACTCTTCCTGTCCTGTTGGCCTTCAGGAGAGTGTGAGCATCCAATACCTTGTCAATCAAACTCAGAACTTTGGATGACAGAATCCTGCAGTTCTGGCTTGTGAAAAGGGCAACATGGCCTTTGTCACACAATTGACTGACACTCAAGAGGTTATACTTGAGATTTTCCACATGGTTGACATCATCAAACTTTATTTCCCCATTGGAAACAAAGCCCTTCCCGATGATGTAACCTCTTGCATCATTGCCAAAGGAAACAAAACCCTTCCTTCCTGGAGAGTAGTCATTAAGAAGTGAGTTGTTCCCAGTCATATGCATAGATCCCCCACTGTCTACATACCAGATGCTACTTTGGCATGTTGAAGAGACCTGCATTAATAAACAATCAGTTAGTTTTGGAGACCCAAACCTTTTTGGTTTTGGGCCTGGTCTCATCAATAGATGGTAAACTAAAGGTTTATTGAGCACAATAGCTTGAGGTGAAGGAGATGGTGTAGAAGAGGAATCCTTTGGCTTGGATCTCCTTTTCTGGGGTTTCAACACAGGGCCATCAAGTTGGTTAACTCTTCCCAACAGATGTTGAACCATCATTACCAGCTGTGTTGATTCTGGGAAAGAGCTTTCAGCTCTTCAGACACTTTGGTATTGGTGTTTGATGATGAGTTCTTGTGTTGCACCATCTTCTTTTGAGCAACCTCAGCTATTGCCTGTTGCACTCCTTCTCTTTTAGATTTCTTTTTGGACATAGGAGTAACAGGATTTGATGCTGCTGGTACAAACTTGGACTCAAACTCAGTTTTCATTTTAGCCAAGTTTTCTTTAATTTTCTCCTTTTGTTTGAGTTTGGATCCCTTTTTGTACCAACAATCATCTGTGAGATGATTGAATAGACCACATATTTCACATGGTTTCTTCTTCATCTTCTGTTGATCATCAACTAAAGAAGATGAAACTACTGAAGACTTGCTCTTCAGCAGTTTAGAAGCACTTTTTGCCTTCTTGTCAACTTCCTTAGTAGGCTTCAAATCCTTCCTACTGACAGTTTTCTTCTCTTCAGTGCTGTCAGTCATTAGGATTTGAACTCCAGATGTTATCCCCTGCCTCCAGTACCCTTAGTACTTCTAGGGATAACACTTGGTTGATCACTCATTGATCATGTGAGTGTCAGCAGTTGAACCATCAATATCAGCTGATAGGTTCACAGAGGGATTACTACTGACTTCAACTACTGATGGTGCTTTATCAAGTAGTGAATCACATGATGAGGTGGATTGGTCATTACTTTCTCCATCAGATTCTGCTCCTGCTCTTGAAGCAAAACTGTAGGAGGAGCAGTGTGATTATAACCAATTCCAAACTTCACATTGGAAGCTGTTTGCTTACTAAGAAGCATTTCAAAGCCCTTGCAAGATTGTACCCATCGATCACACTCTACCTGGGTGACAGCAAGAATCTTTGAGGTCTTTGTACTTCTCTAAGAGTACATCCTCCCTAGCCTTATCATCAGAATTTGGCATTTTAATTTGTAAATCTCATCAGGTTTCTCTTTTAGCACAGACTCAAACTCAGCTTTATTTTTGGAAATTGTTGTTCTAGCTCTACATTTTTATTGATTAAAGCCACATTTGCTTCTCTAATAGAGGCAAATGCTGCTATGCAAGTTTCAGAACATAATTTGGCCTTAGCCTCAGAGGATACCTGTGATACCTGTGTTGAAGAGGTACTTGAGGATGATCCATCAGAGGATTCCAAAGCCATGAGAGCTAGATTTCCAAAAGGATGCTCACCACCATGTTGACCAGCACCTGAGAACAGTTGTTCATTACAGACACATCATCTGGTAAACTGCTCCAGTCAACAACTCCTGGTGTGAAGAAGCTGTGTTGTTGAAGTTGATTAGGTTGATGAGATTGGGATGGTTGAGGCTCAGGGAGTGCATGTGGTTGCTGAGCAGTGGGTGCTTGAACCTGGCCTGGTTGTGGCATGTAATAGCAGGGGTATGGATATGGCATTGGCCCCTGTGGAACAAAATATGCAGGAGATTGTGGTTGATGATGATAACCAGAATTGACAGGTTGTTGCCCTCTGTTTGTTGACTATTGCCAGGGAAAGTCACAAAAGGTGCAGGAGAGTTAGATCCAGATGATCTACATTCTCTTGCAAAGTGCCCAAGCCTGTGGCATTTATGGCACTTCAACTTACTCTTGTCAAAACCAACTTTGGTTTTGCCAGAGAGTCCTGGGAATTTCCTTCCAGTTCTTTTGTAGAACTTCTGAGATCTGATATTTATCAAGGCCATTTGGCTCAAAATATCCATCTCTTCTAAGTCATCATCAGCAATCCCTTGAGATCATCCATGATGAAACATAGATTGTCACTATTACTACCAGCAGAATAACTATCAACACTCACAAAGGCAGGCTCAGAAGTGTTTGTAGAGAAATCAATATGCTCATCATACTGGCTTTCAGATGACGCATATTCTGACTCTTGATGTCCAATCAGGGCAGTGTTCCCTTGGACAAAATCCTCAGTGAGCTTGCCAGATGAAACCAATTTCCTTTTCTGCTATCTCTCTCTCGAATGTAAGCAGTTTCCCATGAAGTTGGGTGAGAGATAGGCGATCAACATCAGCATTTGAGCGTAGAACAATGGTATATGTGTTCCATCTCTCAGGCAGTGATCTTAGGATCTATGGTTCATCTGACTCCTGGTATATTCATGTTTAACCATTTTCAATTCAGAGATTAAACATGAAAACCGCTCAAATTGTTGAGTCAGAGTCTCACCCTTTCTATGAAAGAAAGTCTCATATTGTTGGGCGAGGATTTCTGTTGTTTGCTAAAACCTCATCAGTACCACCAAATGTTCTTTGATGGCATTCCAGAGGTCATGAGCAGACTCACAATGCAGAAGCCCAGAGTAAATCTCATTAGGAATAGCCATAGCCAAAATTCCATGGGCTTTTGCATCGATTTCAAACAACTTCTTGTCCTCATCGGAGTATTGCTCCTTCTTCTTTGGAACCAACTGGTTTGTTCCGGATCATTCACCATTGGCTTATGTGGTCCATGTACCACAGATGTCCAACAACCTGAGCTATTGACAGACAGGTGATGGAGCAATCTTCTCTGCCAATGTTATACTCATTCCTCACCAAGATCGGAGGCTTGGTAGAGGATCCAGTATTGAAAGGATCATTCGAAGAAGTAGTCATTGTGGAAAATCAGACAGATTCAAGTAAAATCACAATGAATTTAGCTCAAAACCACACAAAACCTCAAATAAAACGGCCAGAAGCGATACACTCTCAATCTCTATAACAGATCCTTGCGAATTTGCTAATTCGATTAAACTTAGAGCGATTGAACAGTTTCAATGATCAATTGTTAGATCGATCAATGATTAACCTGCTCTGATACCATTTGTTAGGATCTCAGCTCTTGGTTTAATCGATTGAACAGATATAGCAGCGGAATAGCTCAGAATTAGACAAATTCAAACAAGAACATTCGATATAAAGCGATAAAAGAATTTGTTATAGAGAGAGAAATATCCGACAAAAAGGAATATTGCATTAAGATTGTCGGCCTCAAAGGCACGATTACAGGTGAGTCATCTTCCTTATAAAGGAAAGAATGACGTAGGCTGATGTCACTTGAAAGTGACATGTAACCGTTTTATAACTACTGATGTTTAACAACTACTGAAGATGTCAACAACTGACATTCTTACAAATGTTCCTAAGTGTTAAACATCTTATTTACAACTACTGAAAAACATAAAACTACTGACACTACAACAACTGAAGAACAACCTCTTCAGTTGTTTACAAGTACTGAAAAGAAAAGTAAACAAACTACTGAAAGTAAGAAAACTACTGAAGAAGAAAAACCATCACAACAACTGAAGAAGCCCTCTTCAGCTGTTTTCATCAGCTGTTAACATCAGCTGATGTCTTCAGTACTTGAACATCAGACTTTGTCTTTCAGCTGTTAATCTTCTGTCCTTGTCTTCAGTACTTGTTGAAGTCTTCAGACTTTAGATCTTCAGCTGTTGTCTCAGTCTTTGTCTTCAGTACTTCAGACGTACTTCAGCAGTTGTATTCTTCAGACTTTGTAGAAGAACTGATCAGGTCTTCTTCAGCTGTTGTGATGACCTGTGGGACTTAGAGGTTTCTCTGATCAGGCTCATTGGTTCTTTTGGTCCAACAAATTCATTATGCGAGCAAACCCCTAAACGACGCACAAGAAAACTACACCACCACCAAAAAAGAACTTCTTGCAGTAGTTTTCGCATTTGACAAATTCCGCTCGTATCTCATCCTTTCAAAAACAATTGTTTACACTGATCATGCAGCCCTTCATTATTTGTTCAACAAACAAGATGCAAAGCCGAGATTGATTCGTTGGATCTTTCTGCTTCAAGAATTTGAAATCGAAATTCGTGATAAGAAAGGAGCAGAAAATCTAGCGGCTGATCATCTCTCGCGTCTCGAGGATTCAAGTCCTTCACAAACTGAGGAAGCCATAATAAACGACAACTTTCCTCACGAATTCCTTATGCACATTCAATCCTCAATCGATGAACATCCTTGGTTTACTGATTTTGCAAATTACTTAGCAAGCGGAATCCTCTCAAAGGAATGACTTATCAGCAAAAGAAGAAGTTCTTTACTGATATCAAACATTACTATTGGGAAGACCCGTATTTATTCGGAATCGATGCAGACCAACTCATTCGAAGATGCGTATACGAAAGAGAAGTAGAACAATTCTAAGGCATTGTCATGAAGGACCCTTCGGAGGACACCATGGAGCATCCTTAACAGCCAAAAAAATATTTGACTATGGATTTTACTGGCCCACGATATTCAAAGATGCTCACAATATGGTACGCACCTGTGATGCATATCAAAGGGCAACCAATATCTCAACACGAGATGAGATGCCTTAGAAACCAGTTCAAGTATGCGAGATATTTGATATATGGGGTATTGATTTCATGGGGCCATTCCCAGTGTCATTTGGCAATCCTTACATCTTGGTAGCAGTTGATTACGTCTCAAAATGGGCTGAAGCTCAAGCCCTGCCTACTAATGATGCCAGAAACGTTGTAAAATTCCTTAAAAACTATTTTCTCATTTCGGTGCCCCAAAAGCTCTAATTAGTGACCGAGGAACTCATTTCTGTAACAATCAGCTCGAACGAGCAATGGCGCGTTATGGAGTTCACCATCGCTTTACAAGTGCTTACCATCCACAAGCGAATGGGCAAGCTGAAGTCACTAACCGAGGCATCAAACGAGTACTTGAGAAAACTGTAGGTCAAAACCACAAGGACTGGTCTATCAAGTTAGATGATGCATTATGGGCTTTTCGAACAGCCTATAAGACTCCCATCGGCACAACACCGTTTAAACTAGTTTATGGGAAGTCATGTCATCTACCTGTGGAACTAGAGACCAAGACCTTGCAAGAAAGAATCGATTCCTACAAATTCACGAATTGGAGGAATTGAGAGAACAAGCGTACAAAAACGCTAGGGTTTACAAAGAAAAGACAAGGAATTCCACGACGCTCGATTAAAGAACACAAAACGATTTCATGTGGGAGAACGTCTCTTACTGTATAACTCTTGCTTACGTTTATTTCCCGGAAAACTGAAATCACGTTGGTCTAGACCTTATACGATCAAAAACGTGTTTCTGAATGGTGCCATTGAAATTTATAACCACGAAGGTTTAAGTTTCAAAGTAAATGGTCATCGTTTGAAACCGTATAACGATGGACCAACCAAAATTCCCTTGGAGGAATTACACCTCCGCCCTGACGAAAACTAAGTGTGGGGAAGGGTCGTGCCAAAGACCCGAAACTTAAACGCGGCACTTGTGCATAATTTTTATTACTTTTTAACCAGTTTTAGGATCTCACAAGCACAAGCACGGGGCCGTGCCTCATCAAGAACGCCCCTGTGTCTCTAACAAATTTCTTTCCACGATCTCCGTTGACGACTCGGGAACGTTGCAGGTTGAATTTAAGACGAATTCTGACAAGCACGGGGCCATGCCTAGCCAAGCATGCCCCTCGTGTTCACTTTCCATGACCTGTATATAAATACCACACTTGTTCCATTCTTTCATCAAACTCACTCCTATTTAACAACATTTGAAAAAAAGAAAGAATCAAGTCACGGAAGTTCCACTGGAATCCTGTGAAGAAACTGCGTTCTGAAGCACGAGGACCAACGACTCAAGAATACTTCTTCAAGATGCATGAACTAATCAAGCAACTGACTGAAATGAACCCCACTGCATCCCAATGCTTAGCTGAACTTATCCAAAAAGTTCAACAGATGAGTGAGGAACTCATTTCCATTAACTGGCAGCTTGCGGAATTGAGCAACCGCACTTCTCACTATCCCATCCTGAACATTCCACACAAAATGTGTGGAGGTCTCTTTTAGAAGCATTTCGTGATGTGCTACGTGCGCTGTTGTGCGTTAAAGAGTCTGGTTTTGTTGTTTCAGATTCTCGGCTTTTAACGTATCATGTAACCGTAGGACCTTAGGAAATGTAATTTTCAATTTGACTTGTATTATTTAAGTCTAGGATTCTTTTTGTATCTTTTCTGATGATTTGGAAGTGATAAAATTTAACCAAGAAAATTACATAGCGAAACTGAAAAATGAAACAACAAAAGACTGAAACCAAACATAAAACTTGAACACGACCCCGTGCTCAAGTAGGCACGCCCCCGTGTTTGACAAAAAATGACACAAGCTAACGTATTTCAGCCTTTTGTCTTGTTCCACTTCAATTTTGCATGATAAATACCAAACTCAATTGCCTGCAAAGTCGTATCCGCTTTCATTTTCATCTTGTTTTCCATTTTTATTCATCTTTTCAAGAGTTCTTTCAAGAGTGTTTGATCAAAAGGTTAATATACTAATTCCTTTGATCATGAAAGTCATTTACATGTAGTTAGGTGATTAGGTCTCTAAACAACTGAAATCCTAGCAATTATGTGTAAAGACTTGTTGTTAAACGTTTTATGGAATGATGAATGCTTTCAACCTACTTGTTCATGTTTATTCTTGTAAGAAGATTAGTGTTAATTAGTATGTTTCGTTAGTTATTAGTTTGTTTAGTTAGTTAATTAGTTTGTTTTCTTTTATCATTAATAAGACTATCTTTATAATTCATGGTGAAATATTTGTTAATCATGTTCAAGAGTTCCCAAGTGGTATTAAACATAAAATATATTTTTGGGTATCTTCAATTATTAACAAATGATTAAAATGTTAAACGTACAATCTTTGATTTTTAAAGCAAGAAAATGTTAAACCCATGCTTAATCAATGATCTACAAACACAACCACGCGTGCTCGAGTCAAGATTCCATGCCTTATCATGTTAACCGCACCCTCACGTTTCACAAAACGCACCCCCATGTTCAACAATTTTTTCCTTGGATGATAAACTTTTAACTATTTTTGAACATGAGTTGCATCATTATGATGTTATGTCTTGAAAAACACATGATTTTCACTAACATTATGAAACTACTCAAGAAAATTGTTTTGTATAGATTAACTTATTTTTGAAATTCCAGGATCATGAATCATCCCTACTTATGTTTTGAAGGGAGCCGCGAGAGATGGTGTCATGATACACTTTAAAGACTGCTACAAAGGGTCGAAAGATCCCACTTACAAGCAGATGAAGAAATACTAGCGGCAGTTGGACAGCTAGAAAGATACAATACATTACTGAGTGTCCAATGGAAGCGTTTATTCTCACAAAATAGACCTTCCGTTTATGAACTAACTCTTGAATTTTTAGCATCTTTCAAAATTAGCATGAAATACTCTGATCCTTGGATAATAATGCAGTTTCATTCAAACTTGCTGGACATTGGCACAAAACATCCATTGCCTTGTTTGGTGTCTATCTCGGGATCTACACGGAACAAGAAATGGAGGAGGAAGCAATATCTGGAATGCTGGCGTACCATACCTTCCCGGACGAGGAAAGTAAAGACGCGGAAAGTGGTGCAATGAGGAAAGCATTTTGGGAGCGGATTGGAATCAGAGGGTTCAACTCGAGTAAAACAAAAAGCAGTCAGATACGAGACACGCTGTTGCGATACATTCATCGGTTACTTAGTCATTCCATAACAGCTCGTGGTCAAAGCGAGGGAGTTGTTAACTTGAGGGACTTGTTCATTTTATTTTGTATGGTTAATCAGTTGCCATGTAATATTGGGTATTTGTTTTGTAATCTTTTTGCCAGGAATGCGATTGCAGGTGCTCCAACACCAATGTTTAGAGGAAGCTGGATTTTGAACTTATATAAGAGCTATGGTTATAACACTGAGGGAACTGAAGGAGTGATGCAAGGACTGTTAGACTTGAGCATTTGCACAAGTATGTACATGGTGACAAGCCTACCAAATGGGCAGCCAAGATTCATGGATAAGAAGGGACAAATCTGGGATCCGGCGGACCCCGAAGAAATAATTATGGATCTTGACATGCCAATACAGCTGGAAGGAGCCGGAGCTGGATCTCCAAGTTCATGTACAAGGGAAATCCCGACCATGTTAGACCATTACGAGTCAATACAAACAACCAGCGACCATGCAAGGCGATCATTTGAATATGCCCAACAAGCCTTCAACCTGAAAGGATCGAGATCTAGTTTGATCAATTAGATTAGGATTTGCAGCGGAATAGCACACGAATTAGACGAAATTATAGCAAGAATAATATGAATATCCAATCAAATAGTAACGGTTATAGAGAGAGAGTTTTCTGCAAAAAAGAATGTTTTCATTCATGCACAAGCTTCCGGTATAGGGAAATTAGGTCAACATTCCTTTTATAAGGAATATGACATCAGCTGACGTCACTTGATAGTGACATCTAACTGATTTATACAAACAACTGAAAGTAAACTAAACTACTGAAGATGTCCACAACAACTGAGGACACCGTCACTAAAAGCTAAGTATAAGCTAACATTACAACTACTGAAGTTATAACATCTGAAGTGTAAGAACTTTAGATGTTTTACATAATATAAAACTACTGATTACAAACTACTGAAATGTAAACCATCAAAACTACTGAAGAGAACTACTTCAGCTGTTGTGACAACTTCTGAGAACTTGATCTTCAGCTGTTGTCTTCAGACTTTGTCTTCAGCTGTTGTCTTCAGACTTTGTCTTCAGCTGTTGTCTTCAGACTTTGTCTTCAGCAGTTGTCTTCAGACTTTGTCTTCAGCAGTTGTCTTCAGACTTGTCTTCAGCAGTTGTCTTCAGACTTTGTCTTCAGACTTTGTCTTCAGACTTTGTCTTCAGACTTTGTCTTCAGACTTTGTCTTCAGACTTTGTCTTCAGACTTTGTCTTCAGACTTTGTCTTTAGACTTTGTCTTCAGACTTTGTCTTCAGACTTTGTCTTCAGACTTTGTCTTCAGACTTTGTCTTCAGACTTTGTCTTCAGACTTTGTCTTCAGACTTTGTCTTCAGACTTTGTCTTCAGACTTTGTCTTCAGACTTTGTCTTCAGCTGTTGTAGATCACTTCACTGTTTTGATGTCTGTGGGACTTAAAGGTTTTTCTGATCTGGCTCGTTGGTTCTTTTGGTCTAACAAACTCCCCCTGAACCAATGCAGCCAAAACGTTTAAAATTATTAAGGTCCCACTTATTGGCAGAAACAAAATCTGGATAAGCTCAGAAAATCTTCAATATAAGCTCAGGCCAGGGAAGAGATTTCAAAAGGTTTGATTCGCAAAGGATGAATGGGAACTCTGTCTTAGGGAATTGGACACAGAGCTATTACCCCATCCATGAAACCTACTTCCCAATGATAAGTCTGTAAGACTCTCTGACATAGGCCTCAAAGAAAACAACTTGTTCTTCGATTGTGAGTTCTTCAGGTCCACTTTCAAAGAAGAACTCAGGCCTATAGTACTTAGATAAGTACTTAATATGCTTTCCATTTTTCAGCTCCACAGTTGTTATCTCTATGTATGCAAACTCATCAGGATGAGTGCCTTCAAGCAATAACTGGAGCTCATTTCTTCTTATTTCTTCAAGCTTCTTGTAGATTAACCCCTTCTTTACCATTTTGTTTTCTAGTAAAGTTTGTGGAGTCATTTTACACTTGTAAGCTCTCTTGAAGTCATCAAGGATTTCCCAGGGTGACACTACAATGGCTAGCATTATCACAGCATCTACAATCTTCTTTACTTGGCCATTGTATCTGCTTGGAATCTTCTTTTTGTGAATTCTGTCACTTACTCTTGGGTTAGGCCAAATTCTCACTCTCTCTTTCTGATATTGGAATGTAAATCTGAGAGCATACAACCTCTGAGCATGTTTCTTCAAAGCTTGTATGGATGAAGACTTGGGAAACTCTTTATCAATCATCCTTAACAGCTGCTCATCATGCTGTTTGTGTTGTTCTTCTTCTTGAAGTTTGACTTTTACCATTTGCCTTTCGAAGTCAGGTGTGATTGTTGTTGGTTGACTTCTGGGCTCAGGCATCTTTATTTTGAGAACAGCAGAGATTGGCAGACTATCATCCTCATTATCTTCTTCTTCTTCTTCCATCCTCAACACCCTTCTCTTCCTCTTAGGTGCATCATTGGTAGTGGGTTGAGTAGGTTTATTGGGTAAAGGAGTTGATTTTAAGGGTCGTGAGGGTGGTTGTTTTGGTTTGGGTGATTGTGCAGGCTGCTCTAGCATCTTGGATGTGAGTGAAGCTTTGGATAATTTTGCCATATCAGTCCTTTTCCTAGCACCAGCTTCATCAAGAGCTTCTATGATCAATCCCTTGTTAAATACTTCAGAAGAACAAATTCTGGTGGTTATCTCCAAAATACTGTCTCTAGACCATGACTTTACTTCAATGATTGACCTTCCCAGATGTTTTGATATAAATCTTGCCATAGTTTCTAGCCTTTCCCTTTCTTTCTCACTCCAACTTGCCCATCTTTGTTCAATCTCTTGAATCTCTAACCTTCTGATTTCAAAGTCAAGTTTGGCAGTGTCAAATCCTTGTCTGAAGAGTTGATCAATAATCTTATCCATAGATCTGCTATGTTGCTCATCAGCTTCTTTGATCAATTCTTCTAACTTTTTCTCACCTTCAGTCTTTTCAGAGCTTTTCTTCCTTTTGTAGGTGCTCATTTCCTTTTCTTTGTACTCTTTTTCTACTTCCTCTTCAGCTCTCTTTCTTTTGTCTACTTTCACTGACTTAGACTCCCCCTTTTTGGTTGCATTGGGTTCAGGGGTGTGAATGTCAGAAAGTTTCTTTGAAACAGCAGCATCAACTAAGGATTGAAGATTTGAGGAAAGCCTCTAATCAATGGCTTGATGTACAGTGTTTGTGATTATGGAAGTAATGAGAGGTAAGGATATTTGAAAGGCAACAACCATTAGCTCAGAGGGGTTCTATCCCTGAGAAATGGCACCTGAAGTAGAGGCTGGTGGAAAATTTGTTGAGAGTGGCTCAGTGTTTGGGATAGTTTCAGGAGAAACTGCAATCTGTGGGTGAATGTGGGCAGATGGACTTGATTCTTGTGACATTTTGGCAAGCAGTTCTTGTAGACTGCATACCTCAGTCGCAAGAATAGTATTGTGGGCTAGAACATCAAAGAAAAAGCCCAGGTCATCATCAGTCTGTGCTGAATCAGCTGACCTCCTGATGAAATTAGGATGAACATGTGCTGAGTGTAGATCAGTATTCACATGTGCCCCTATTTCTTGGAATTGGGGACTTCCTGCCTCAGGATGATGTCCTGCATTGGCAGTTGCCTCTGGTGAGGACTTAGATATGATACCATCTTCATCCTGATCATGTGCTAAACTAGGAGAAGAGGCAGCCTCACCAGATGTTCTAATCACCTCCTCTACACAGGGAGATTGAACTCTGTAATCCCTGTGCTGTGGGTTATCAGCCACATTATAATCCTCTCCCTCAACTGTTGAGGTTTTCCCAGTGGTAATAGGTTTCTGGGGAGGGGTAGAGGAATGTAGTTGAGTCAGCACTTGTGTAATAACCATAGTTGGGCTTGTAGGGGTGGCTTTAGTGGGAGATAGATGTAAAGAGGATTGCACTTGGGGTGAATGGTGCTCTTCAATGGCAATCCTCTCAAGTGAGAGAGATTCCAGTAATGTGGTTTCCCCATTTTTGGTTGCATGAGGATCCTGTTGAGAGGATACCTGAGCGGTTTCAGCTGGTAGAGTCCTGGAAACTACAGGAGGATTACTACCCATAGTTTCATCCTGCCTTTGTGTTGCAGGGGCATCATCAGGGGACTCAAATCCTTGAGTAACCTTTTTGGTTTGTTTGGAATGAGGTTTGGAGGGGACTTTGGATCTGGTGGATGAGGCTGTGGGTACCTTCTGCTTGGGTTTTAGCAGTTTGGCAGCCTCTTTGAGGTGTGGGTCAGAGTTGTGCCTGGAGTATACCTCTGGCAAAACTACCACAGCAGGGACTTCAAGGCCAACAGGGCCATCAGATTGTAACTGATTCATGATTATGGCCATAAGAAACCTTGGATATAATAGCCATCTGTTAGCTATAGTTTCATTGCCAGATCTTTTAATTCTAAAAATATAATTTCAGAAAAATTTAAGCTTTGGCGTTCAAGAATAGAATACAATACCTGCTGCTACCTAGAAGACATTTGATCCCATGAAGAGGTTTTGGGGGCAAGGCAAACATTGATCATGTGGAAGATCAGGCGTTCAGCATCATGGAAGTGCTTCTTCAGAATGGTTGTAGCACTTAGGTTGCCCTCATATCTATGGTTGATGAATGAGAGATCAATGGTGCTCTTCGGGTATTTGGTGACAAAGGTAGCATCATTCAGATCTAGCGTTTGGCGAATGATAGCAGGAGTAACTTCCACCTTCTTCTGGTTTACAAATGACTGGAGAGTGATCGCGACATCATTCTCACCAGTATGGATGGTGACATTTGTCCAGAATTGACGAAGAGTGTCGGGATAGATGGTTGGATTCAGAAGAAAAGCAGTTCGATACGGGGAATCAACCATCAGATCAATAGCATCATCAAACTTAGTCCAAAAGGCTGATTTTGTGAAGTAGGCAACACAGTTGTGTCGTGGTTTGATTTGCATGGTCGCCATTAATGGAAGATGAACGTTCTAGAAATCGATTTATGAAAAGTTTGAAGTTAGGGTTAGGTATTTATAGGTTATGAAATGGCTGAAAGAAAACAGCTGAAAGTTTTGGTTTTAGTCATTAGTTGTTAGAAAACGACTGAAGACATGGTTTTAACTTTCAGATGTTGTAAACAACTCAAGACTTGGTTCAGCACCAGAGCCACGAAGGCATTCTGTATCTGATCTGATAGGTCATCGAAACCACCCCTTCTCGAAGCGATGCACTTAAGAATCACATGTGCCAGATATTTGTATTGTGGGCACAGGTTGCTCTTATTTAGCACCCCCGAGTTAGTGTCCCCCGCATACTTGATTCGGAGGAAACACCCTCTCACTATCAAAGGATGTAACTTAGTGGGGTGAGTAAAGTCATCCCCAAACTCAAAGATTCTTTGGATGTCAGTAGCGGTAATGTCAATAGCTTGACCCAAAATGGTGCTTCTGATGCTGTATCGCTCACGAGAACGATCCACTGAGGCATTCTCCCAGAATGCCTGGTGTAGTGATTTGTAAGGCGTGCACGGCGTAGATATAGCCTTATGTATCCGTGAGCGTTTGAGGAAGGCTATAATATCGGAGAACTTGGCCCTATTCCGAGTCGTGTGGTCCAAATGGGCACATATGTTGTGCTTTGGATTAAGAGACCATCGGTCAGCCATTTTTCCTGAAACACAAAACACCTAATCATTAGTACATAATACATAGGAATTCAGTTCTAAGTGTAGTGTTTCACTTCCATTCTGATTCATTCATGCGAATGAATCATGCGACAAGAGTCATTCGGTTGTTCTTAAGTACGACTGAGTTCATTCGGTTAATTGAGACATGCGATTGAGTTCAATCAGCTGATTGAGACATGCGATTGAGTTCAATAGGCTGATTGAGACTTGCGATTGAGTTCAATCGACTGATTGAGACATGCGATTGAGTTCAATCGGCTGATTGAGAGTTGCGATTGAGTTCAATCGGCCGACTGGATTCATTCGGGTGGTTCATTCGGCCGAATGACCCAATCGTAAGGTTCAATCGTGCGATTGGAGTTCATTCGAACGACCAGTCGCTTGCCCCACTGTTCGATTGCCTGTGGGTCGAATCTTGACCAATTTAAGTCATTTAACAGTGTTTAATGGTCCATTAGCCTCGTCTACTTGTCACTAATAACCTATTAAACTCAATTTTAACATTTTGCTTAATTTACATAGGTGATTAGGTCATTTCACAGTTCGGTTCTTGATTCAATCGAGTGTCTCTATTGTAGGTTCAGTAATCTGCTGATTTTGGTAAGATTCAAAGAGTAATGTACCTGTAAATCGTCACTCGAATGTAAGAAACTTAACAGCAATGTAAATCAGGATCTGTAGCAATTTTGACAGAGTAACAGGAAGAGTGCGATTTGAGTGCGATTTTGGTGTGATGAGGAACATGCGATCGACTGAGGCCCTTAAATACTGAACCTAGGTTCAATCGGCCGACTGGCCTCATTCGCTCAGTTCAATCGGGCGACTGAGTCTCAGTCGTACGATTGGCCTAGTCAATCGCATACAGTCGGCCGACTGAGTCTCAGTCGGTCGACTGCCTCATTCGGTCTCCTTCATTCGCATCTTTAGTTGACCGACTGAGCCTCAGTCGGTCTACTGTTTCATTCTCCCCCTTCTATTCGGTCGAATGGATCATTCTCATGTCCATTCGGCCGATTGGAAGCCATTCGCATAGCTGGTCCATAACCATGATCCACTCGTGCGAATGGGTCACACTTAGTGAGTTTACAGTCATTTTGAACATTTTACTATTAAGACCCTTTTCACTTTTGATAATAACATGATAATCTCTTAACCAATTCAGTCACTTCAGACGTGACTTTTTAAACTTTGAAAAACATGTGGCCATCTCAGACATGACCCTTTTAGGTAAGTTAATTCCCTTCTAATTTCCCTGATGTAGTCCGACAGACACACAAATTAAAAGATTAACATAGAAACTTAAACTAACTACTCAAATAAAGTTTATTTTTGGACTTTTGTGAGAGATAAAACCCTAAGATGGAAATCTACGGGATTTGGTTTGGGAGTAGACAGCTTCAACTTGGATTGATCATATCTGGACCAATTCAATTTTGGAATCATACAGGAACATCAAATCATTTGGGACTTGTTATTAAAACTTTTTGATGCTTAAATTCTCGGTGTTCATCCAGAGTCGTTAGCAACTTAAGGAAATCATACTGAAACTCTTAGATTTTCACATTGATTTAAACTCTTGAGAATGTAGCCACTAAGATTGTCAGTATGTTTGTCCACTTAAATCCATACACAGACTTTTGACGCAGACTGGTGACTGATTTAGGTTTAATTATTTCAGCTAACATTTGTGGATCCCACACTTATATGGTAATCAACATTCCTCAGAGGTTTTTGAGCGGTCTACGTGTATTATTACAAGAAGAGACTATTCTTAGAGCTTTCAAAGAGAAGCCTGTCCTCAGGTCAGTGCCATCGCACAGCAGAGAGGCGGCAAACAACAATGAATTCTAGAATATCTAGGTTATGCTTATCCTCAGATCAGTGCCATCGCACAGCAAAGAGGCACACAACCTATCTCCTTGTTAGAGCAGCTTATTTTATTTTACACAATATGCACCAACAACATAAGTCATTAGCTTTATTACATTTGTCTTTCATTTTTTCTTGCTTTGCTCTAATTATGGTCATCCGCACACGTTTGTGGCATTTAAATGCTCATTGCCCCTTATTGGAATATATTTGATTGTGTTAACCAGTGATAGATGGAAGCCCATAGTCAGTTGAACAACTTA
The DNA here is from genome assembly GCA_025506515.1 of Flaveria trinervia. Lineage (NCBI taxonomy): Eukaryota > Viridiplantae > Streptophyta > Magnoliopsida > Asterales > Asteraceae > Flaveria > Flaveria trinervia. Next base: position 35,287,388 of record CM046441.1, read on the forward strand.
GTTTGATCTTGAGATCACCAATCAGGTCTAATTGTCTATTGTGTTGAATCTACCAACATATCATTTGTGGTCTAGCAGCCTCTAAGTCTACTTTCTTTGTGTCACCTTAGGAGTTGCTAGTTTTCTATCATCTTCCCTTTTTATATTGCTTAGACTACACAGACTTATACTTTGAACTTTTGCATCTTTTCAAAACTTAAATTTTTAAAGTCCCTCTTGATTTGTTCCTGTGTACTATCATGTTCCAAAGGTATTGAATCGGTATCACAGACACAATCTACCTTATTTCAGCTAGTTACCCCTTCTCCCTCATTTGATCCAGATTCCCTATGTTCATCTATTGACACTGGAAACAAACAAAAGGAGACCACTTCAAAGGCAAAGGGAAAATTGCCTTGTGTTAATCTGGAAAAGAAGTTTGAAAAGGTTAACTTAAAGTCAAGTTCTAACAAAGTCAAATCAGAACCTAAAAGGACTTCAAATGTTACTTTCTCACATGATTCAAGTCAAAAACCAGTTAACCAAAAAGTGGAACATGTTAAACAGGTTAAAACAGTAAATTTTGTTAAACCAGAGAAAACATCAAACATACAAGAGTCAAAACCTAAAGTGATTGATGTTACTAGAGTGTCACGCACCTCTCCACAAAGAAAGTTTAATCATAAAGTTGATAGCAGAGCGTGCTACAACTGTGGAGAATATGGACACATTGCTTCCTACTGTACTTTTTATCAGACACCTAGGAAGAAGATTGAATTTCAGAACTCAAAACCTAAGTCTTCTAAGAGGAGCTCTTTAACTCCACCTAGAAGAGCTAGTGAACCTAAAGTCAAACTTGCAAGCCAGACGACTGTTTATCATAAACAGGCATTGCACAAATCTGGCTTATGGAAAGAAAAGTCAACCTACGTGTCTGATACTAATGACAAGAAGGAACCTGAGCTACCCTCACCCTCTAAGGGTCAATGGGTGGAGTTTATGATGTGTGATGCGTCTGGGAAACCCAAGACATTCAAAGCTTGGGTTCCTAACCTAAACTAATTCATTTACTTTGTATGTGCAGGGTGTTCGATACAGTGCTGAGACTAACACGTGGATTATAGACAGCGGAGCATCCAGGCACATGACAGGAAATAGAGCCCTTTTATCTAACGTCAAACAAATAAAAGGAGGGCATGTTTCTTTGCAGGAAACAAAGGAGGTTATATCACAGCTCAGGGAGAAGTGGGAAATCAGAAAGTTAAGTTTGATAAGGTGAACTACGTTCAACAACTTTAGAACAACTTACTTTCTATTTCCCAAATCTGTGATAAAGGAATTAAAGTCATCTTCGACAACAAGAAGTGTTACGTGCTGAAGAAAGAATATATGATCCCAGAGGACCAAGTTCTAATGACTACTTCAAGATATAAAGACCTTTATGTCATGGATCTGTCAACAGCTGCTACAATGGATCATGAGGTTCAGTGCTTTCTATCTAAAGCTACTGAGAAGGATTCAATCTCCTGGCATAGGAGAATGGGACACATTAGTCAAAGGAAGATGAATCATTTGATTCAGAAGGATTTAGTGAGAGGAGTAAATGTCAAGAACTTCCAACTTCCTGACTTTTGTGTAGCTTGCAAGAAAGGCAAACAGACAAAGAAGTCTCATAAGGAAAAGAAAGTTCATTCAATAGAACTTCCTCTTGAGCTTCTTCACATGGATCTGTTTGGTCCAGTTAGTACAAGGAGCATTGCAGGCGACGTGTACTGTTTTGTGGTCACTGATGACTACTCAAGGTTCACTTGGGTAATGTTTCTAAAATCCAAATCAGAAACTTTGGAGACATTCAAGGAATTAGTAACCACACTGGAATCTCTCTACAAGCTAAAAGTTAGACAAATACGCTCAGACAACGGGACAGAATTCAAGAATCAAGGGATAGAAGCATACTACAAGGAAAAGGGAATTGTGCATCAATTCACTTCTGCTTACACACCTCAGATGAATGGCGTTGCTGAGAGAAAGAACAGGAGTTTGATAGAGACAGCACGGACTATGCTGGCAGACTCGAAACTGCCTATCCAATTCTGGAATGAGGCAGTGGCAAATGCGTGTTATACACTGAATCGAGTCCTAATAGTCAAGCGCCACGGAAAGACATGTTATGAGCTACTACAACGACACAAACCGAATTTGGAGTATCTTGAACCTTTTGGCGCGCCGTGTACACTTCTAAAGAAGACACAAGAAGGCAAATTCAGCGAGAAGGCAGATGAAGGAATTTTTCTAGGATACAACATACCGAACACGCGAGTTTACAATAATTCAACAGGTCTTGTAGAAGTGTGGTGTAATGTCGACGTTCAAAGATATACCACACCACCTACAGGCAAAGGACCTCCATACTTCTTCGATTATGATGGATTCTTCAAGTCCTTCAACATCCCTCTCTCTCCCTCGGATGATGAGTTAGCTACTAGGATTATGTATGATATTCTAAATACTCCATCTAGCACACAGGGAGAATCATCTACTGAGTCAGAGGGGGTAGTTGATGACAGTGACTCCTCCTCTGAAGATGAAACTGAAGCAGATGACCAGAACAGTCAGGAGGAACAAGTTCCAGTTCCTGAAAGTCCACAAGCATCCATGAGTGATGCACCTTCGACTTCGGAACCTCAAACTCCACCTTCCTCAGATGCAGAACAAAATGTTCACAATCTTGGTTCGGAGGTGGTTGTGCCGACTACTCCAGGATCACGACTAAACGTCTATCATCCCCTTGACAATGTTATTGGGGATGTCCGATCAGGAGTACAAACCCGAAATCAGCTATACTCAGCTGATTACACCTCAGTTATGGAGAAAGGTTACATTCATGATGGTGCTTATCGATGTTTTGTTTCGCAGGTTGAGCCAAAATATGTCAGTGAAGCACTAAATGATGAGGCGTGGGTGAGTGCCATGCAAGAAGAACTTCTGCAGTCTAAGAAGTTAGGTGTATGGACTCTGGTTGATAGACCTAAAGGTGCTAAAGTCATTGGCACCAAATGGGTACTAAAATGCAAGAAGGATGACCAAGGAGTCATTATCAGGAGCAAAGCTTGACTTGTGGTTCAAGGTTTTCGCCAAGTCGAGGGAATTGACTATAATGAGGTGTTTGCACCCGTGGCAAGGATGGAAGCTATTCGTATCTTCCTTGCCTATGCATCATACATGAAGATTAAAGTCTACCAATTAGATGTGAAGAGTGCATTCCTTCATGGGGAAATCAGGGAAACAGTCTATGTAAGTCAACCCGAGGGATTTGAAGACCCTTATCATCGAGATAGAGTTTACAAGCTCGACAAAGCCTTATATGGGCTTCATCAAGCTCCTCGAGCTTGGTATGAGAAACTCTCGACTCATCTTGTGAAACACGGCTTTCGCAGGGGAGTCATTGACTGTACACTGTTTATTAAAGAAAAGGATGGCGACCTACTGCTTGTACAGATATATGTTGATGACATAATCTTCGGGTCAAAGAACGAAGAGTTATGCAAAGAGTTTGAAGTAGTGATGAAGAAAGAGTTTGAGATGAGTGCTATGGGGGAGATGAAGTTCTTTCTCGGGTTACAGGTGGATCAAACACCTAATGGGATCTTTCTACATCAGACCAAGTATGTAGGAGACATTCTCAGTCGCTTTGACATGGAGAATGCTTCTGCTGCTGGGACTCCACTTGCTACGAATCATGATATAGCACCTGATGAGAATGGAGATCTTGTAGATGCCACTATGTACCGAGGAATGATTGGATCCCTCATGTATCTCACTGCCTCAAGACCTGATATCATGTATGCGACATGTTTATGTTCTAGATATCAGGCTAAACCTAAGGTCAATCATCTGATCGGGGTCAAAAGGATTTTTCGCTATCTAAAGGGTACACCCACACTGGGGTTGTGGTATCCTCATGATGATGATTTTGAGCTCACGGCGTATAGTGACTCGGACTACGGAGGCTGCAAAATGAACTACAAGTCTACATCAGCGGGGTGTCAATTCTTTGGGAGAAGATTAGTTACCTGGCAGTGTAAGAAGCAGACATCGGTTGCATTGTCAACCTGTGAAGCCGAATATGTTGTTGCTGCAAGTTGCTGTTCACAAATCATTTGGATTCAACAGCAAATGCGGGATTACAGTTTAAAATTCTCATCTACTCCTATTTTTGTTGATAACTCTGCTGCAATTGCAGTAACTAAAAATCCGGTTCAACATCCTAAGACCAAACACATCGGTATTAAATACCACTTCATAAGATACTGTTTTGAAAAGAACTTAATTGATGTGGTTAAAATTAATACTGATTTTCAACGTGCTGACCTCTATACTAAAGCCTTTGATAAACCACGTTTTCAATATTTGCTAGAGGTCAACGACGTTAAAAAGAAAAGTGAGGTAATTCCCGATGATAATAATGTGTAGTCCGATGTAGTTTAGTTAAAGTTTATTTTATTTTATGTTATCTGTTTTATTTTCGTCTGTTATATTTAAACTCATGTTATTTTGCTGTTTATTAAAATCCAAAAAATAATTAAACCAGAAATGATTTTAGTATTTTAGGGGGTTGAGATAGGAGTCTGCCCGGAGCCTAGGGCTGCCGGATGAGAGGGGAGATCATGCTCGATCTTCCCCTTGCCAAGAGTCTTGATTCTTATGTTGTAACAAACTTGTAATCGTTAGGTTTTATCAATGAAACCATTCAATTATAGTTCGTGTTATTGTTTGACTTTTGGTTTGTGCTGTTGTTTATCCTTCCGTCAAGAACATGCTCGGATGTTTATCGATCCGGCGAAAAACCGACTTCACAATTGGTATCAGAGCCGGTTACTGCTGGAATGATCTAACAATCATTCTAGCAACCCGAGCTCTTGATTTCTGGATTGAATTTCAGATCTTGACGTTAAACCCACTTCGTGTTCTTCGTGTTTTGCTCAGATCTTGTTACGTGTGTTGCTTCTATGTTGAAATCGAATTCGAAACCACGTTCCTGTCACCCTTTCGAATCTGATGATGTCTACTTTGTTTCGGTTCATGTTGAATTCGTCAGATTAGGGTTTTGGGCAGCCCTGGCGGCTGCAGATCTGAAAATCTGCGTGCAGACCCGTTCATGCGACTGGGCCATGCGAATGGACCATTCGTACGACTGGATCATGCGAATTAGCCATTCGTACGACTGGACCAGTCGTATGTTCAGTCGTGCGACCGGACTAGTCGTATGTTCAATCGCACGATTGAGCCATCCACATTGACTCATTCGCATTTGTTCCAGACTAAAAAAAAAAAAAAGAGTCTGGAACAGCTTCTTGCACGGATTTGAAGATGAGCAAAGCATATTCACCCAGAGGTTCGTTTGTCAAATAAGTTCGATGTGTACCCCATTATTCGTCGGATTTCCAGAATAGATGAATGTAATTGGAACACGAAAGAGAGAAGAGAAGATGTCAGCAGTTGTTGCTGATTTTGTGGGGTAGTCAGGAGCATCTGACTACTTATGGGCCAATCAAGTTATATTTATCCGCACAGAATGGATTCTGCTTCTTAGGGGGAATCCTTGTATATAGAAAGTGAAGACGCAATCAGAAAGTGATGATGTGAACTGGTTTCCGATGATGAATCTTCGTGCGTGCTGATTTGGTTGATATTGTCAGCTGTGGATTGGAACCTTCAACCTTTTGCCCAATACACCGTGTCCAGACGCAAGGAGAGCACAATGTCTATATATTGGGATATGCTGAATGTGAGGGGGATTTCTGCAGGTGGTGATGTTAATCAGGTTAGCCTGTGTGAAGATTGAAGCAATGGAAAACTGTTCGTATCATTATCTGGAAAAATCAGTCATATGGGGAATCTTGCTGCTGTGATGGTGTTCTGCAAAGTAAACGAAAGCTATTGTGCCTAAATTCATTTTCAGGGATGAGGTAGTAACCTGACGGATCGGCAACGTTGGCTAAAATGGTTTTCGTTTGATTCTATTGGCAACCAGTGCAAAGATTGACTGAAGATTGTAAGAGGTGTTATCTACTATTCGCAAGCAACGTAGAAGGGGGAATTTGTTGGAGCATATATAGTCATATATAGTGTGTCCGTCGCTTGTCGAATAGTCTAGGCTTAATGTTATACACCTGATATGTTGTAAACACATGAAACTGGGTCATTCGCGGGAGCATATGCGAATGAGACTCAGTCGTACGACTGAGCCATGCTAATGGACCAGCCGTGCGACTGAGAGATGCGATTGGGACATTCGTAAGACTGAACCATAAGAATGGTCCAGTCGTACGATTGGACCATACGCATGGTCCAGTCGTACGATTGGACCATACGCATGGTCCACTCGCACGAATGGGCCCAGTCGCATCTAATATGGGCCGAGGCCTATATATACCAGTTTTAATGTGTAGAAGGGGGAGGGGTTGAGATAGGAGTCTGCCCGGAGCCTAGGGCTGCCTGATGATAGGGGAGATCATGCTCGATCTTCCCCTTGCCAAGAGTCTTGATTCTTATGTTGTAACAAACTTGTAATCGTTAGGTTTTATCAATGAAACCATTCAATTATAGTTCGTGTTATTGTTTGACTTTTGGTTTGTGCTGTTGTTTATCCTTCCGTCAAGAACATGCTCGAATGTTTATCGATCCGGCGAAAAACCGACTTCACACCCTTGAAAACCGTATCATTTTCAGGGACCCGGCATAGTTGTTTTGTGCCAATCTATCTTTTAGTTTTATCGTTTTGTTTTTATTTTGTGTATTTAGGACTTTAACGCTTTTAATAAATTGGTGACATTTCAGGTGATACCGAGGATTCTAACAACGCAAGGCCTACCAAACACAACTGAAAATTTCATCATTTTAGGGGAGTTATTTCATTACCCTTTCTCGATCTTAATTGTTAATCACATTGAGGACAATGTGAATTTTAAGTGTGGGGATGGGAGTAATGCATTTGACTTTGCTAAAAAGGTCCAAATTTAAAACTTTTAAAAAAAGATCACTTACCAAGTAATTTTTGTGACAAGAAGCCAAAAATTAATTTTGATAAACCAAATTATAAATATACGTTTTAGGGAAATAAGTAAATTCATGACGTCCAAATAAAACTGAAAATGTTTTTTTGTGATATCTTAAAAGCAATAATCTAATCTAGTAAAATATTTAATCATGTAAAATAAAGCACTTGTACCCAATTCCATCCATATGTGAGTTTATTTTTGAGCCTTAAACAACTTTTGCAAATTGCAATTCTACTTTCATTCTGGATTTAATTGAGGGTGACATATGATATGTGTGATTAGAACTTGCTTTGGGTATGCATTTCAAGACCTTAATTAGTATTTGTTGCATAAAAATGAGTTAGGCACTAGGAAACCTTAACCATTTGATCCCCAACCATTGTCTATAATTTTCCTTACCCGAACATCAACCATAGTGAGCCCCGTTGAGCTTAAACGTTTTTATCTTTCAATCACCCGAGCCACCAAGTCACTTAACAAAAGCCTCAACAACACCCGTTTTCTTCAAAGACACGTTTTTGGCTTATAAAAAAAAGTTGGTCTTTTACCGGTAGACCTTAAAGAACTAGAATGCATTCTTTTGATTTCAATTTGCTTTGTTGCCTTCATCACGCAAAACCGGGACTTCCCCCAGAAATCCGCGAACAAATTTTCAATCTCACATTTGACGCAAGAAAGAAATGATGAAAAAAGGAACAAGTTCCGCCATTTTGTGAAATTTCAAAAAGTGCTATAAAGAGACGGGCAAAAAGATATGAAAGATGCCTGAATTGTGGAAATTGGTCTCATAATGGAAAATGCAAAAAAAATCAAACTGAATCTCAATACGAATACACCGAACTAATCCGATTGGGTGCTATTAGGCTTCAAGCCGAACAATCCTTGAGAAAGGAAAGTTTGTGTATCTTCGGGTAAAAGATGAAGTACGATTCTTGAAAGCAAAATACGGTCTTGACAATCTGACCGTAAACGAGTCCTCAAGCTAGCATATCCCTTCTAGCTTGAAGTATTGTATAGGGAACCTTTATTGCTTTCCTTGTAGTTTATGTTAGAAAAATAAGCCAAGACCGTCGTCTTTAGCAATTAGCCACTTTTTCCAAATATTCCATACCCGAGCCAAATTACAACCCATCAAAGACCTAATGATTTATGCAAGTAAATATCTAAGTAGGTGGAGATTTGATCCCTTAACAAGCATATGATTTCACACGTATTCATACTAGGCAATTGAGTGTATTAGTCATACTAATCTTGTTTATGACTCCATATATTGAGCCGAGTGTGAGTGCATCTTGTGAGAAGTATGGATTTTGCATGATGATAATCTTTACTAACCTATTGCTTGCTAGGATATCATTTTACATGTGCTTAGAATATTTATATTTGGATGAAAATAATGTTTACTTGCGTATTTCCCGAAAGACATGTTTATAATTTATTTGGTTTTTGGTGGATTTGTCGTTTTAAGTGATTTTTTCTTGAGGACAAGCAAAGTTCAAGTGTGGGGATGTTTGATGTGCTCCAAATTATACATAAAAATCCTATCAAAAGCACATCAATTATTCCTTAATATCTTTCTTAAAATGATGAAAATGTACTTAAAAGTCTTAAATTGTGTTTTCAGGTGTTGAAAAGGGCAAGATGGACAAAAGAAGCATATTTAGCAAGAAATTGAAGTAATCCGAGCTTTGGAGTCCAAGCATGGGGTCGTGCCTCTTTAAACACGCCCCCATGCTTTGCCAGAACACACCCCCATGCTAAATTAACACACCCCCGTCTTTGGACATCTGACAAGGACAAAAGTACTGTTCCCTAAAAGTAGACACGGGGTCGTGCCTTTTAGGCACGGGGCCGTGCCCCACCTCCAACACGGGATCGTGCCCCATTTAGCACGGGGTCGTGCCCGACACAACCTGCATGTACGAGCCGACCAACTTTCGTAAGAATTGTACTAGCACGGGGCCGTGCCATTTAGGCACGGGGTCGTGCTTAAACACTCCAGAAAGCCTATAAATAGAAGCCTAAGTTCACCATTTTTGGCAAGCTTTCGTGGGAGAGTTACTCTGCAGAACTCTCTCGGGAATCAAGACTTCAAGGTCATTTGGAGGCTCGAGAGGTGCATACAACACTTGGAAGAAGCTCGGAATCGTCAAAACGCCATCCATTGTGGATTATCGGTTTGATTGTTCCATTTCACCGATGATTACATATCTATCTTCTTTGTTATATGTTGTTATGTTCAAGCTCATTATGAGTTAAACTCTTTTTATCATCCTAATCGGATGAAACTTATGTCATTTGTGATGAACTAATGGTGCGATAAATATTATGTTAATGTTATGGTGGTCTTGGGAAAACTATTGATGGTAGCATCTATATTTGAACGGGAAGTTATAAATTTATGGTTTGTGATTGTGATTGTCATACAAAGTTGAAAAACCGTATGATTAACTTTCATTCGCGAAACCGGTCTTCATAATAAATCCATCGCTAATGAACTAGAAATGGTTATAAGAAATCATATCACTTAAACTTTCTGATCATTTGCAGGTTCCCTTTTATTAGTTCGGAAACTTCAGTAATTGTTACGGTTTTTCTAAAATTAATGGTATGTTAGGAAGGAACCTGATCATTCTCTTTTTGACATTAAGTTATGTTTTCAGAAATCGTATGTTAAATAGGTCACAAAAGATTTACCCACATTACTAGGGCTTTGATCTGAGCAGTAAAACTCAGCCTGAGAGGATCAAGTCACTACGGCAGCAGGATAGACGAGAAATCGTGCCAGCTCATCTTTATAAACATTAACATAATTACATTAATCCATATCTTTAAATCACACCACCAATTTATCACGGTTACATAAGTGGAATCTAATTAGGATGATAAATTTTATTTCCTGGTTTTAAATCCAAACGCTTCAAATCTTAGTTTACTTTCTTTCTTTTATTATTTATTTTTCAAATCCTAAAAATCTTTCCAATGCAAATTATCATTTTCTTTAACAAAACCCAAATCTGATAGTCAAACATCAAGTTTGTTGAGTAGGCTAGGTGTGTCCACGGATTGATACTCAGTTCTTACCAACACTATATTACCATATGACAGGTACATTGCCTTTTGTGTGTGTGGTTTAGTATTAGTGATAACTAATAAAACATAATCTGTGCAATAAATCTTTATCAAAATATATACTATCCGCGCACCTATCAAAGTGCTATGGGGGAACTCACCTTCTTTCTAGGGGTGCAAGTCCAACAGACAGCAGATGGAATCTTCATCAATCAATCTAAATATGTGGAAACCATGTTGAAGAAATTCCACTTTGCTGACTATCAGTCTATCAGAACTCTTGTGGATACTAAAGTAAAGATTGGACCTGATCCTGAAGGCAAACCAATGGATCAGACTCACTATCAATCAATGATCGGTTCACTTATGTATCTAACAGCCAGTAGGGCTGACATTATGTTTGGTGTTTGTGTTTGTGCTAGATATCAAGCTGATCCAAAAGAATCACATGTGAATGCAGTGAAGAGGATATTTAGATATCTAAAGGGCAAACCAGCTCTTGGGTTATGGTATCCAAAGGAAGGAGAATTTAATCTTTATGCCTTCACAGACAGTGATTATGGAGAATGCAACTTTAACAGAAAATCCACCTCTGGCGGTTGTCAATTTCTTGATCCCAGACTAGTATCTTGGCAATGCAAGAAGCAGACAAATGTATCTGTTTCCACAGTAGAAGCTGAGTATATTGCAGCATCAGCTTGTTGCTCTCAAGTACTCTGGATTCAAAACCTGATGCTTGATTATGGTTTTAACTTCTTGCATACACCAATTTATATTGACAACACAATAGCTGCTTCATAACTATAATCCAGTTTAGCACTTAAAAACTAAACATACTGAAATTAGATATCATTTTTGAGAGATTGTGCTGAAAAGGGATTAATCAAATTGATTCAAGTACTAATTAAAAATCAATTAGCTGATTTATTTACCAAGGCATTTGAACCCAGTAGGTTTGAATACCTGGTTCAGTCAATTGGCATGATTAACCTTGAGTAAAACCATGAAAAACATCAAAAACATTAAAAACATGAGAAAACCACAAAAAGAAATCAATTTTGATGAAGAAAATAATCTTGGGAAATGATATAATTACAGTCATTATATCATTCACTGTGTTTAATTTCAAAAATTTTGCAAGACTGTCATGACTTACCAGATATGTTGGTAGGCTCAACTTGGAAGAGAAGATACATGCCGCGATGAATTAAAATCTTATTTAATAGTGAAACACTCATCACAAAGTACAGGTATGTATTGTCCTATCTGAGTGCATGTGCGTAGTAACCTAAATACACCAAGTAATGATACTTTATGAATCTCTTTAACCTACATCAGTTTCATCTTTGTTTTGTTGAGCAAAGACCTGATGAAACATGCACGTAGTGCAGATTTTCTGATCCAACAGATTCCTAATGAAGAACACATCCAAATTGGATGAATCTACAAAAGCAATACATTCCAAGTGAATGATCAAAAGAATCCCATCATGGATCACCTTCCAAAGTGAAGTGAAAAGAATCCCAATGAGGATCATCATGAAAAGGATCAAAGTAAAAGAATCCCAATGAGGATCAGTGAAAATGAGTTCTCATAACTTAAGTAACCTGGTCAGAAAAGTTATGAAAAAGTTCTACCATGCATTGTATAAGGATGGTTGATCATTCCATGTTTGTGTGTGTGAGGTACACATTGAATAATTAAATTAACCAAAAACATAATAAAAATCATTTGCATCAAAATATCAATCTAGTATGAGTTTAAGAGAACAAACATACCTTCAATCATCAAGTTCATAAAACATGTCCATTTAATCATAAGGATGCACATGTGTAATGTAAGACTGATATGATCCTAACAAAAGATATAATTCTCTTCATTATTAATAATCATAATAAAATCCAAAAAGTTTTTAACTATTTAAAGTTTCTATCCAAATGTGAATATAACTTTAGGGGGAGTAATTTAAAATTTTTGAGTAAGTTCATATTTTTGTTTACTAGTTTAACTTGCTTTCAAAAACAAAACAAAAAGAATTTTGGTGTTGTTACAAAAAGTTATACCATTTATCTCAGCTTATGCAGATTCTTGGAAGCATGAAAAGTCCAAGATCAGTCAAAATTAGGAAAGTTGTATCACTGTGACATACAAGTCAATCCAAGCAAGAATTGACAATTTAATAGTCAACTTATAAAAAAATCAATCAAGGACAAGACTTCATAATATGAAAAATCAGTTCAGTCATATTAACTTATGATTAAGTTCAAAAGTTAATACAGGTAAGTGCATTGGTTAATGCGGGTGAAGGTATCCCATGCTTATAACCAATGCGGGTAGCTTTATATTTTCAAGAGAAACTAATGCAGACATTGACTTTACTCTACCACATTAGTGTGTTACAAGTATACATGAAATTTTGAAGTGTTAAAACCTATGTGGAACAAAAATTGTTCAACCGCATTTGTCAATGCCGATAAAATAATTTTCAAGTGTTCAACCTCATTAGTCAATGCGGATAAACTTTTAAGTGTTCAACCGCATTTGTCAAAAACGGATGAAATTTACACTTCCGCATTTGTTTTACTCATTCGCATTTGTGGATACACATCTTCAATGCTCATGTATGATCAAGCAGAAATAATTAAGTGATCAATCTCTTGTCAATGAATGAAGATCAAGTAAATGTGGATTTTATTCTATCGCATTTGCTACAGTTAACAAATGCTAACAGTCAGATCTTCTGCATTTGCTACAGTGAGCAAATGCTAACAAATTTTATTCAACCGCATTTGCTACAGTGAGCAATGCTGAATAAGTTTTGTCAACCGCATTGTTACAGTGAATAAATGCTGATGAACTTGTTCTTGTTATCGATTCTGAAACTACAGTTGCATCGAAAACAAGGTGAAATTTCCAAAAAAAATTCATCAAGACCCAACTTTCGGATTGTTAAACCTAAATCAAACAAAGAACCAATGGTAACGAAGGACACAAAAATTCGGTTCATTGATGTAATATAATACACCTTTTTGATTTCAGTGAACATGCAAACTAATACAAATTTTACTCATCATGAAAACCTTGATAGTCATGTTTGGTGCAAGAACAGAGCATGATGAAAAATGAAAATGTGTAACAAATCAATGATATAACATCTAATAAATGGTTCAAAAATAGAAACTGTGATTGTTGAACAACAAATTCACCATTTGATGTGACAACAATGATACAGTAATGTCAAAAGTTCATATTTGATCATTTAATGTCAAACTAATAAACGATACACATGAGTTTTCATTAAAACTGACACACGTGTCTTTTATGCAGATTATATGGCAAGTCTTTCATGGAGCAAGCTCTATAATGTCAGTGGGTATTTAAACCCTCATGTGCCTGAAGCTGAGGGACTTAGAGATATCATTAGATTCATCTCTACAACAAGGGTAGCTTATGCTATCACTATTAGACCCACCATCTATGAGAACCTTATATGGTCCTTCTGAATTCAGCTAAAGTAATTGACGCTGATGGTCTTAGAACTCTATCTGGAAGAATTGACAATGATCACACTCTGAGCATCACTGAAGATTCTGTTAGAAGATGCTTGCATTTTGGTGATGATGCTAATGCACCTCTAGAGCTGGATGATGATGAAATAACCGCATTCTTTGCTAAGATTGGTTATGAAGGAGGATTTGAAGCTAAACAAATTATTAAAGGATTGGTTGATCTGCCTTGGAGATTTCTAATCCACATGTTTTAGCACTGCTTATCCAAGAGAAAAATAGGATGGAATGATATTCCAATCATCATTCCTCAGCAATCTGTGCTCTCTTTACAAACAGGCCATTCAACATGTTTGCTTATGTTTTTAATGGCCCGACTTCAAACATACAAGAGGGGAGAAGATACAAGTTCTTGATGTATCCAAGATTCATCCAGTGCATGATAAATGAAGCATTTCCAGATATTGCTACTGAGGGACCAGTGCTTGATATTCCTCATTATGATGCAACATCATACAAGTACATTAAGAAAATGGACCCCAGAAACTTTACAGTGGAGCTCACTCACCTCTTCTTCCTTGGATGATTCAACAGAAAAATCAAGGACAAGAACAGGCTACTGATGAGCAAGCTGCACAACCAACACCACAACAACACCACAACCAACACCACAAACAACCCCATAACCATCACCAATATCACCACTTCATCAATCACCAATATAACCACCTCATCAATCACCAATATCACCACTTCACACTCACGATATCACCACCTCATCGGTCACCAACTTCACCACACAAACCATTGCCCACCCATGATAACCCAACTAAATTTGGAGACTCAACTAGAACTTCTAAAGCATTCAAATCATCTTCAGATGAGGAGGGTCAACATGCTTAAATGCCTGTAAAGTGTAAAGAGAGCATCTTCTGAGACTGGTCCCTCAGACAGTTTTGCTAAATCTAATATAAACAAGCTTGATAAAAAGGATGAGTTGATATCTGAGCTCCTACAAAAGGTGGAAATGATGGAAAGAATACTAATTAGGAGAGCTAGAATCATTGATGATAGAATTCTAGAGCTTGATGAAAAGGAGCATGAATTAAAAGAACTAAAAGAAAAGTATGAAGCTGAAAAGAAAGAGAAAGAGAAAGAAATTGACTACTTGAAAGCTGACCTGAACCATTCTAGAGAAGAAGTGAGTGGCCATGTTGATACTCTTGCTATTCAAACCATAGCTATAGAAGAAAAACATAACATTATTATAGAACAAGCTAAAATCATCACCAATCTCCAAAGTCAAGTTAAAAGTCAAAATAAAAGGATCTCTGAACTTGAAATGCTAATTGAAATTCAAAGAAGTGTTGTGGCCGGAGAAAACAAAAATGATGAAGAAAAAGTTATTGATAATGAGAAACAATCTTCCTTTAAGAATGATGAACAAGGAGAAGATGAAACTCAAACAAAGAATGAGGAACAATGCTTAGAAATGGTGATTTATTCTGGCCAATCAGAGGCTACTCAAACTGAGAAAGCTGAATTTGAAGAATTAATCAGTGCTTTGGATAGCTTTAGTTTTGAAGAATTCACAATAGATGAAGATTTTTGGGATTTTGTTGCAGACCAGAGGACCAACTCTGAACCTATTGTAGTCATTCCTCAATCTCCAGTTCCATTGGAGAAAGAGTTGAGCATGCAAATGGTACCAGCTGTGTCACTATCAGAAGAACAAAAAAATATGATTAAAAAGTTTTGTGAAAAAGAAAAGAAAGAGAAGAAAAAAGGCTGATGATTAAGAAAACATACAAAAAGTGGCTGAAAAATTGCCTGAGGAGATGAAACAAGTTGAATCCTCTTCTGGTCCTCCACTTCAAACTTATACCAGAAAGATAAAATACTTATCTGAGAAAGCTAAAGGAAAAGACCCATGATGAAGAAGAACCAACAAAGAAAGCCAAACCAGATGACCCAAGAAGTCTTGTTGCAATAGCAGAATTCCTGGAAGAACATGAAAAAGCTGAGGCACAATTGAAGAAACCAGCTGTATTCATTGATCTAGAAGAAGAGATATTGAGGGAGGATATAATGCTGATGAGCATGAAGATGTTGACAGCCCTGTGGCAAAAGAAAAACCAGTAGAGGAAATGGTGTCAAAGGTTCAAACTGATGACCTGATGATAAGAGGAATGTTTTGATCAATCATGGGTATGATCCAGATGTAGTCTTTGGCATGACATATGAAGGAATGAAGAAAGAAGAAGAAAAAGTGAATAAGCTACTGGATCCAAACTTAAAAATTGAGTATGAAAAATCAGTCTCCAAAGAGGTTCCTGTGGCAAAAGTGTCTGCTATGAAGAAATCAACCACAACTGAGTATGAAAGATCATTTTCAATAAAGGTTCCTCTGCCTAAACTATCAACCATGAAGAAATCAACCCTAACTCCTGATCCACTATTTCCTGATCCTTATAGCATGTTAGATAAGGAAATGAAGGATTATCTTTCAAGTCAAGGATTCATAAGAAGGAAGATTAGCAATATGAAAACAAACTCATTAAGGGTTACTACTCTCCAAATGATTAATGAAAAGAAAGATATGCTCAAGCGGTTAGAAGAAGAAATTCTAAACAAGAAGCCAAGATCTATAGTAACTGCTCAAGACATGATGCTAAACCAGAAAGATCAAGAATTATTGGCTCCTATAGTTCATAAATACCCAGAATGGTTTGCAGAACCCTCTTAGTTAAAACTACAAGAAGGATTAACAACTGCTGAGTTAATCAGAGGGGTGTCTACTCTCAAAGGCAAAGTTGATCAGAAAATATTGCTTGGAAGTATGACAACATGTGGAATATGTTCATGGTGAAAAGAATCTCCGCGCTGATCCATTCTTTACAGAGTACTCAGCTCTTGTAAATGCCTTGGAGATCCATGACTTAAAAGAACTAGCTCAACTGGAATTGATCAATCACTCAGCTATGTTCAGGGGATATGAATTTGAAAACATACTCAAAATGTTCAGAAGGACTAACAATTTCAATTCATTAAAAACAATATGCATGAGAAAAGATAAGTCATTTATTAATCCTCTTGAGAAGAAGAAGACAAAACAACAGAAGAAGTTGTGTTTCCTGAGTTGAAGGTGAAACTAACAGAATCTTCAAAGTGAAAAATGGTGTCTGGTACTCATTCCTCCACACCCATCTCAAATGTGTACTATGATGAAAAAACTTATGAGATGGTGATTGAAAGAAAGTGGGAAGGAAAGGAGGGTGCTGAAATAAGGCTGTTTAGTGGATATGAAGTAAGGTTGCTTGATGAATCCTACATTCACTATATCTATACCAGACACTTCAGGGAAATAAATAATAAACTGGGTGAACAAGATATGCACTTCTTCCTAAAGTGCATCAAGTTGCTAAAATTGGCTTATGATCGTATCAATACCAAAAGAGACAAAAGAAAGAAAAAGAAGACACCATTGCAACTTGGAACATTGTCAAACTTGAGGTAGATGTGGGTGGAAGCTTACTGATTCACAGAGATGGTCTCTCTACTATTTCTATTTGGGAACCTATTTCTTTAAGAAGTTACCAATAGAAGCCATCTACAATATGAGAAAAATGAAGATACATGTGCTAAGTAGGGATAGAATGTCAAAAGCAACATATTTTGTCAACATGATTAAAGCCATTCTGGATCCAACTAAAGCTGCATTGTTGCTACCTCTACAAGACCCAGCAGAATCCTCTATACATCAATCACGTCCCAAACATTGAAGAAAATATGTTGTATAATCCTAAGGGGAGTATTGTTGCACCCTGAAAGGATCATACATGCCAATTCAATGGGTGATTTGATGATTGCTTTAATGGAATCCCACAAGACCAAGAATCAATGCGGACAAGACTTTGCTCATCCGTATTTGACAAATGCGGATGACCGAACAAATGCGCATAAGTATTTGTTCATCCGCATTAACCAATGCGGATGACCAACATACTAATGCGGATGATCAAGTGAAGAAATGCTGATCAAGTTAACTCATCCGCATTTGCCAATGCGGATGAACAAGCAAAGATGCGGATCAAGACTTAGACTAGTTCTGATGTAATAGGTCAGGGTTAGTTTAGTCATTTTGTAAAATGCATCTTATCTGCCTATAAATAGAATAGAAAACCTCATACATGAGGTGACGGCTGATAGACATAGAGAATTTTTGTTGTCATTTATTCTTTGTAATCAATCAACTTTCATATATATAATACAAAAGCATTTATGAGTATAATTCTTGATTTGAATGTTCTTTGATTGTTTGTTTCCGTCATTTAATCATTGACTTGATTACCATATTCGATTCTTAGTAAGAATCTCAATCTTACTTACCCAGTCACAAAAGATAAATACTTAAACTCTGTTGTTGATTTCTTTCACATTTAAGCATATAGGATAATAAGTAATAAGTCTTTCCTATGTTAGAAGAAAAGTAATATTAAATATAGTACCTTAATGTTTTGTATTATTGATTACACTATCAATAGACAGTAAATAAATAAAAAACAAATGTTATATTAACCTAAAATAAATAATAAATATATTATTATATTTTTTAAAAAACTTTATAGTATCTTTATTTTAATCTTTGTTGCAAGTTTTACGGTAAATAAAAGAAGATAAACGTTAAATTAATCAAAAAATAAAAATCAAATATATTAACATCTTCTCCAAAAATTCTCTAGTATCCCTCCAATCTTTGTTGCAAGTTTACAGAGTTCGTAAAAAGAAATTTCCCTGAACATTTCATTCACTTTTATTCTTTTACTTCAACTTTAATTTGTGTATTTTTTTGTATCAAAATCAAAACTATATTAGGTCAATATAAAACAAACATTTGTACATACATCTTTATATACTCAAGAAAATTCGTTGTAGTTCTGTGACTTTAGTTTCACGTTCATTGGTCCGCACAAGTAGTTAATGATAGTAAGTAGTGATATTTTTAGTTTGCTGGCTTAAATCGTTGACAAACATACCAAATGTGTCTATCCATGATTCCACATTATAGGTGTCATTCTAAACTTGAACACATTTAACTTTTTGTTTTGAATAGCTTTCTATTTTTTTGAACGTCGCTTATGTAACTATTTATCTAAACTAGTTGTAAATGGCTTAGCATGTTGTAAACATATGCAATCAAGTTGTAGATATGTTATAATTTTGTTGATGGAGTAAACGAGTTGTAATAAATATACTAAACGGATTGCCGAAGATTGATTTGATAAATCATACTTTTATGTAAACAAGTTAATATGTCACCCCGAAGGCAATTTCTTTATTAAATGAGTTATACACAAATAAAAGTTCATTATATAAATATGAGTTAATATAACGATTTATACCTAATTATTTTCATATAAGATTGATGTATAATTATAAGTCATGACATGAATGGTAAATTTTTTAGTTTTTATTGAATGTCAACTCACACATTCATATAACATACTTCTAATTCTATGTCATAACTAATTACTCTAACTCATCATAAAAACCTTAACCTTAAAAGACGCTTCATTAATCTAACTTCAAATGACTTATTCATTACACCCATGTTGGAGTTTAAAAGAAAAATTAAAACACTAGATTCAAACAAAATAAAATTGAGCTAGAAGTTAATCGTCTTTGTGAAGTTAGTTATATAACACATGCTATAGTTGATTTAGAGTGTGTTTTTTCACGAACGTTATCGGGTTATGCTTCGACTACCAAAGCCATATCTCATTTTTAATCTTTTTTCTCTATGCATATTTTGATTTTATATTGGTCCTCATATTGTATATTATATACGTTTTTAACCTGTTTTCTTACTCATCTGTTGTAAAGTTTCTACATTAGTTTTTCTAATAACGGATGAAATTATTGTTTTAAAACGTTAAAGTTATGCGCTCAAAGCGTTTTCATACATCAAACTGTGAATAGTTCCTATCACTCCCAACCCAGACCTAAGCTGCACTTGATTCGTTATTATTTATATTTAATAATTATTTCAATATAAAAATAAGTTTATATACAAGACTGTACAGAGATATTAATTGTCTTCCTAGATAGATCAACTAACTAATTAGAATAATGTAAATATATATATATATTAGTTTTGGTGGATAACATAAAAATTAGTGTCTAGAAAAGTAATATGGAAGTGAAGTGGGTACACCATGGTCCACGTACGGACCCACTACATTAATTTCGGAATCTCTACTCTTCTTAAATGAAACGCCATCAACGCTTTCTTTAATCACCGCCACCACCGCCGCCACCACCACCACCACCACTCCCTCTCCTCCATTGGTGGGTGTCTCCGGCCACCGTCCGCCGGTAGCAATCAAGATGGGGCAAGGCCTTAGCTGCAGAATCCAAGATGAACATGAGCTCTTCACCGCGGTTCAATTTGGGGATTTGGAGACTCTCAACACCCTTTTGGACAAACATCCTAATCTTATCAGGCAAACTACTCTCTATGATCGACATTCTGTTCTTCACATAGCTGCTGCCAATGGACGGATCGAGGTTCCTACTTTCTTCTTTCTTGATTCATGGGTGCTTTTGATTTTGCTTGTCTGAGTTTGACCCGTGTATGTGATACGTGATTTCATCCAGATTGTTTCTATGCTTTTGGAGAATCGATCAGTCAATCCTGATTCTTTGAGTCGTCACAAACAGGTGCGTGGTTGTTCTTGTTCACAGTTGCTCTCTTTTCTGTTGGATCAATTTGAAGTATCAAACTGAATCTTTTAATTTTTTTTTTGTATCCAATTAATGAATGTTAGACTCCGCTGATGCTAGCTGCAATGCACGGGAAGATCTCTTGTGTTGAAAAGCTCATTCAAGCTGGGGCTAATGTACGTCATCATTTCTTTCATTATCAGCTCCAAATATAACCATTTAAGATTGCTCAAATTTAAATTGAAGATGATTTGTATGTGTAAAATTGATTGTCCAAAGTAGCAATTTTTGATGATAGTATTTAAATTGACAGATTCTGATGTTTGATTCATTAAACGGAAGAACATGCTTGCACTATGCTGCTTATTTTGGGCACTATGATTGTGTCCAAACCATTCTTTCCTCTGCCCGGACCTCCCACGTATCGGTTTCATGGTGTGCATCTGCCTTTTTACTTCATATATGCATTCCTTTCTATCAAATCTATAGGTTTCCCCAAATTGTAGCTTCAGATTTCACTCAGGTGAATTGGGCATTTCAAATTACAGGGGTTTTTCGCGATTTGTGAATATAAGAGACGGAAAAGGGGCAACACCGTTGCATTTGGCTGCCCGTCAAAGACGTCCCCAATGTGTTCATGTACTCCTTGACAATGGAGCTCTTGTCTGTGCCTCTACTGGTGGATACGGGTACTAGTTGTTTCAACAAATTGATGTGTAATTTTTATCAATCTTCTTTTCTTGTTTGTTAAATTAATCTTCTTTTGCAGTCTTCCTGGTAGCTCTCCACTTCATTTGGCTGCAAGAGGGGGTTCAATGGATTGCATCAGAGAACTATTAGCATGGGGTGCTGATCGACTTAACAGAGATGCATCAGGGTAAGCTTTTTCATAAACATTAAGTGATTGAATGTTATTGTAGTTAAAGGGCTGACCGAAAATGCTGGATCTGCTATTAAATTTCTCTCTTTTTTTATTTTATAACACAGGCGAATACCATACCAGGTTGCTTTAAGACATAAACACCGAGCATGTGCTGCCTTACTGAACCCTTTGTCTGCAGAGCCGCTAGTGTGGCCATCACCATTGAAATCATTAATGAGCTTAATCAAGATGCCAAAACTTTGTTAGAGCAGGCTCTAATGGAGGTTAACAGGGAAAGGGAGAAACATATTTTGGAGGCTTCGGGCTTCTTGGTGTCATCTCCAGCCCGTTCTGATGCTACAGGCATAGATGATAACATCTCAGAGGTAGTTTATGTAATAATTTGTAATGGTTTTATTTTCACCGTTTTTTACTTTAAGGGTTTTTTAAAACTGATTTAGTATTGTCACTTAAGTCGGAATAATAGTTTTTCAATGTTAAAATTTGATATAATCCTCTACAAGTGTAAAGATTTAAATAATCCATGTTCTTAGATTATTATAATTGGGAGTGGACATAGTTGACTTTTCACTTTCATCAGGGAGATATTTTTGTTTGAATTAGTCTAGATGAATTATAATTTTCACAACTAACTTTAAAAAATTCATATTTTGGCAACTTGCAGGCCAGTGACTCACAATTATGCTGCATATGTTTTGACCAACTATGCGCGATTGAGGTTCAAGATTGTGGTCACCAAATGTGTGCTCAATGCACACTCGCTTTATGCTGCCACAACAAGCCCGACCCGACAACAGCAACCCTACCTGCACCCATCTGCCCCTTTTGCAGAAGCAACATTGCACAATTAACACTTGTCAAAGTCAAAGTCAAGCCTGCTGACCAAGAACTCGACCTTTATTCTTCTACTAAACAGCGAAAATCAAGAAAATCTCAGAACTTGAGTGAGGGAAGCAGTAGCTTTAGGGGATTATCAGCTGTACCCTCGTTTGGGAGAATTATGGGCCGTGGTTCTGGTCGGATCTCTATTGACCATGACTGTGATAAGCCTTGAAAATTAAAGTATTGGCTGAAGAATGGTCCAAGCCGATGAGCATGTGTATAGCAACCTGTCTTCAATATGTTCTTGAATTGGATTTGTTTGTTGTGCTACTTAAGTAAAAGATTGCATGGGAGTCTTTGTTTAGTTGTTTAAAAAGTTTTATTTTTCACTCTAATTTTACCAGAGGTTAGACAATTCAAAATTCATCTATGTAATGCTATAATGGAAAATGGTGAGAGGTAGATTGAACCCCACCTTTTCATGGTTATAGAGTCAGTGTCTGATGGCTTATAAAATCATAAAGTAATTTTGTTTCTGTATATTTATTACATTTTGTCATCAAGTATTTGTCCATGGGTTGTAACCAGCTCTAAAACTTTTCAAAACCGGTTGTGAGGATGGCTTTTATAAAGTTTAAAACAGGTCCTAACCGGATTGATGGTTTAGACTTGTAAATTATAAAATTATAAAATTACCATGTGATATGACCTGTGTATTAAATGGATTAGAACTTCAGAAGGTTCAAATTAAATATGACACGTTTATCAAATAAGTTAAAAAAAACAACCCAAAATATGTTAGTATGTTAATGTTGGTATAATATTATGACATGATATTTACAACCCTATCTAAGAGTTTTAAGAAGATACAAACATGATGATTGCAGGAATTACGTGTGATTATTTAAATAGTTAATTTACTGTAAATAAAGATGAAGATTAAATTAAAAGAGCAATAGCCAAAATAATTTCCCCACGTCATCAACCTAACTATTTAAAAAGAACTAATGACTTTTGACATCTAAAGTCGAGCAAAGGTATGATGATTCATGCTTTTCTAAATTAGAAAATTAATATAATTGATGGTGAAAAGATTATCATCTATTATATAAAGGTGTGTTTTTGGAAAACAATAATATGTTAAAAACTAAAAAAACTTCACAAAACATGTATACATCCCTTCATTGGAAAGCATAGCATCAGGCTATTGGATGTGAAGGTCGCTCCATGGCGCACATGGTGACCTTGTGTCGTGGTTGACGGTGAACATCGTGTCGCTTCCTTCACTGTTGAATTATCCTTCATTGTTGACTTATACTTCATGTTATATAATGGCTAATTAATTTGTATGACGACAATAATGTAAAGGGGTAACTTTGTAAAATAGAGTTCAAGTTTCAAAAGTGTTTCAATTAAGTAACTCAAGTTTTAAAAGTGTTCCAATTAGATCACTCATTTTTATATTTTATACAATTAAAACTCATAACATATTTTTTAACATGTTATACTTTTGGATTCAGTTAGAAAATATTTTTTTCTATCTTTTGAAGCTGATATAGAACGTTGACGTAAATTTCAGGCACTTTTTTTATTTTTTTCATAATTAACATGTTTTTTTTTATTTTTTAATATATTTTATATATTGAAAATTCTAACTCCAGTGTCTTTTCCATCATTACTTTATTGTCATAATAAAATTTGATAATAACTCGATTTGATCGTTTGGAGGTCCAATTTGAGAAAAATATGCATGAGTGACTAAATTAGAACATTTTTAAAACTTGGTTACTATTCTGTGACATTTTCCCTAAAGTAAAACAAAGTATTTTGTTTTAATTTTAAATGTAAATAACCATTACAATTTAACATTTTTGTCACAAAATATCGTTAAATTCCCTTTACCTTCTTGTAATACTATCTCAAAACTAGATCCAAACAACTTACATAACTCATTTCAAAAGCCATTCCAATCTGAAGGGTATAGGCTAGTAGTTGGGGTGCCGATTTCATGCAAGTCCCCTTATTTCGTAGCTCCACAATACAAACCAACCCAACAAAAACCAACCGTTAGCCGATTCACAATGTTTATTTTTGTATTGTTTGGTTAGGGTGGTTTTTATAGTTTTAATTTTAATTAAGTAATATTTTTAGTTATTGAAGAATGGTTTTATATATTTTTAATTGGTAGTATTTGATTTTGCATTAATTTTAGTTTTGATCTATTGTGTATCATTTTTAAATTAAAACTATTGTATTAGAAAATAAAGAGAAACATATAGGGATCCTATGGGATTGAGGTTGGTCACTCAATATAATTGTTATCACTCAAACTCATTAAATCACGTTCAGTTTGATGTAACAGAATCTTTTGAGAGTTGATAATAATATATTAAGTAAACAAGACATGAAGAATAATTTTTAAGATACTTGTATATATTCCCAACTCAAAGTGCTAGAAGACTGTCAAACATATGCAATGAGTTACAATGAAAAACTATATATAATACTATCTACAACCGATTATACTTTGATACCAGCTAAAAACTTACGACTAAACAAATACTACATTGCTAGAAGTAATGTATCTAAGATAAACTACTATCTTAGATAAGGTAGTCATGACATGTCCATGACTTACCTTTTGTCACCAACTAAAGTTGGTAACTGTATTAACTGATACAAAATGAACAGTGGAATAACCACATGGGTGTGGGAAAGCGCCATGCAGTATATCATAAGGTGCAGCGGAGTGTCAGATGTACCATACTTATTCCACTGGTTTATTGTAGGTTCTTCCGAAAGTTAACTGCCTTCGGAAGAACAAATTCTTCAAAAGCCGCTTATACTTTGGAAGAGTCTACTTCTTCTGAGACTTGTACAATCTTCATGACTTCATACTTCGGAAGTAGTTGTCTTGAAATCTTCCAAGTGTTGAATTTAGGAAGGAGGGTGACTTTGTCTTCAGAAATCAGGATTCCTCTTCAGAAGTCTTTTTGGCCTTAAGCTTCAAAAGTTCATCTTTTTCTCTTCGGAAGTTCTTTCATAGTTGTACCAAAATTGTTTCTAAGTGTTTGTTTTGGTTGCACCGGCCTTACTTGATCCAACACACTCCCCCTAGGTTGATGCTACCAAAACCTCACTTGTTTCTACTTCTCAAAGCTTTCAGCACCAATGAGAGAAGATACTTATATGTTTTTCTATTGTTTTTAGAGGTGGTTCTGAGAAGCTTGTACAAGTCATTTGTAGACAAAAGATCTAGCCTATTACTTTGAATGACATGTACCCTCTGTTGTGTCCCTTTGAAGAGAGTTAGTTGATGAGAGTTGCAATCATATTCCCATCAATCTATGGGTTCTAGTTCTGGGCCTTCAACCATTTGCAAGAAAGCCTTTCCTTTGGTGATTGACCCTTTCCTTTCTTCCCCTTCTCTTATCTTGAACTCTTCTTCAATCTTGGATTTTGTAGTTAATTCGGCCAGATGAAGGCTGCTTAGATGGTTTCTGATATGAGCAACTACTTCTAAGTTAGAGGGATTGGAGAATGGTTTCTCTACTAACTCAACAATGTTAAATCTACTGGAGTGTAGCAAAGAAGATGCGTTAAGTCTGCTGACTTCACCATTCTCTCTTTCCATAACAAAGTTGTGAGAAAAGTCTTTGAACCTTCACTGGACTATCTTCTTTCTAGGAACAAGGAGCCAAGATGGTAGCTTGTCTCCCTTTCTAGAGTCTAGTAGAGTCACCAACTTTCTTCTCAGCTTCTTCTTTTCTTCCACAAGGGAGTCATAATTGGTTGTAAAGAGTTTAAGAGCTTGGTCCAATGTTCCTCTTGGCAGATCAAGGAATTGTTCTCTTGTAAGGGAACATGAGGAGCCATCAGTGAAGGTTAATTTGATGGACCCCTTCTCACAAGAGATATCACTTAGAGAGGTGTAGTTGATGAGCTTCCTCTTGATCTCCTTGAGCTATTCTAGGATCAGAGGTTTGGATGATTGAGAGGATGACTTGGGTGGTTGATGGCTGGGTGATGTTTGGGTTTTGGGAAGTGTTTTGGTTTTGAGAATTGGTAGTGGTTGTTATGATTAAATGGGAGAGGATGAGTTATGGTTGATGATGTGGGTTATGTAAGGTTTAGAGGTTGGCTTAGTTTTGATGGGAATAAGGAAAGGTATTGGTTCAGGTTGAGGTTCAGGTTTTGGTAAAGTTTGGAAGTCATCTCTGGATACTTTTGTATACCTCTTTCCTTCTTCCTGAGTTAATGTCAGCCTTGATGTCACTAACATATCGCTGCAGGGTCCTTTCCAACATAGGGCCAACTTGTCTGATAGAGAAGCCATGGGCCCTAAGATAAGCCTTCATCTAGGCTTTATCTCGCATCTTCTTGGTTGCCATAAGTTGAGC
Organism: Flaveria trinervia; assembly: GCA_025506515.1. Lineage (NCBI taxonomy): Eukaryota > Viridiplantae > Streptophyta > Magnoliopsida > Asterales > Asteraceae > Flaveria > Flaveria trinervia. The sequence continues at coordinate 35,313,834 of CM046441.1, forward strand.
TTCTTCTTCTTCTTCTCTGTTGCACCTTGAAAGGATCATACATGCCAACTCAATGGGTGAATTGATGATTGTTCAGCTAGAATCCCACAAGTCCAAGATGCAATGCGGATGAAGATCTGCAAGAAAAATAACAAGTGTTATCTTTCGCATTAGTCAATGCGGAAGACAAAAATCTAATGCGGACAAGTGTTTACTCTTCCGCATTAACTAATGTGGAAGACATAATACTTATGCTGAACAAGTTACTCTTCCGCATTGACTATGCGGAAGAACAAAAGAAAATGCGGACAAGACTTTGATCATTGCATTGACAAATGCGGATGACCAACCAAATGCGCACAAGTATTTGCTCATCCGCATTAACCAATGCGGATGACCAACTTACTAATGCTGATCAGGATTATCTCATCCGCATTTGTGAATGCAGATGAACAAGCAGAGATGCGGATCAAGACTTAGACTAGTTTATGATGTAATAGGTTAGGGGTAGTTTAGTCATTTTGTAAAGGCATCTTGTCTTGTCTATAAATAGAATAGTTAACCTTGTACCGATGTGATGGTTGATAGACAGAGGATTTTTATTGTAATTATTCTCTGTAATTTGTCAACATTCATATATCAATACAAACAACATTTATGAGTAATTTTCTTGCTTGATTGTTCTTCGATTGTTTGTTTCGCCACTCAATCGTTGACTTGATTATCATATTCGATTCTCAGTAAGAATATCACTCTTACTAAAACCCAGTCAATTGGTATCAGAGCTTTGGCTCTTGATTCTCTTTCAGATCTGCGCACAAACTGAATAGAACTCGATTGATCTGATAATCAAGTTGCTAGTAGTGAATATCACCATCTCTACTTAGCAAACAACAAGAATACTCCTGTCAATAGCAAGAACACTCATTCTGAACCTCAACAGAACTGCTTGAACAAGTCGGACTCATCAAACTTAATCAATCTTAAAATCAACTAAATCTATATTTTCACAAATCCACATGGATTCTAACAGTTACTCTGAATTAGGTCATACACCTAAACCTCCCATGCTTAAACACAAATTTGAGTTTAAACAATGGAGAATACGGTTTAGAAATTATATCACAGGTGTAGATCCTGACTTTTGGATCTCAATATGTAAGGTCCACATATTCCTGTTACTTTATCAACAGCTCAAGCTGCACTATCCACGACTGCTAGAATACCAATTAAAGACTTAACTCTGGATGAAGATGACTATAAGAAAATCAAAATTGATCTTAAAGCATACTCTATTTTGACTCAAGCACTCAAAATGGATGTGTTGAAAAGATTGAAAAATATGGAACTGCTAAAGCTATTTGGGATGCTCTCAAAATTATGTGTGAAGGTAGCAGTGAAGTTGCTGAAATTAACAAAGACAAGCTGGTCAATCAGTATGAAACCTTCCATCACACCAAAGGAGAATCCATATCAAAACAACTGCATAGATTTGTACAGTTGGTCAATGACTTGGAAATTATGGGTGTTTCATACAACATTAAGAACTCAACAAGAAAATGCTTCACAGTCTGCCTGAAAGCTGGAAGCAAAATGTCACAATGTTGAAAAATACTCTTGATCTTGAGAGTACCACTCTAAACATTATGATAGCCAAGATTGAAGCTTTGGAACTTGATGAACAAAGCTGAAATCTGAGTGGACAAAGAGTGATTGAAGCCTACAAATTCTCTTCAGAATCACATTCTGTTGAAAATGCTTTCATCACAAAGGAAGATGACTTCATCTCATCAAGAGATCAAATGAACAATACTGGGTTCATTGCATCTCCATCATTCAATCACCATTCAACTTCAGCACAAGCACCAAAAGTCTCCACTGCACCTACAATCTCTCCAGAAGACTTATAATCAGAAGAGCAAAAGGCAACCTATAATGCCTTTGTTGCAAGTTTTGAAGCATATCTTGGGGGAAGACTCACTTCTGCCCATTTAATACAGGAAGATTTAGAAGAATTAGATCCTGATGATGTTGAGGAGATGGATCTACAGTGGCAAATGGCAATGATTACCATGAGAGCAAAGAAATTCTTCAGAAAAGGAAGAAAATTGAGCCTGAATGAGAACACAAAGCTTGGATATGACAAATCCAAGGTAAAATGCTTCAACTGTGACATGACTGGCCATTTCTCAAGAGAGTGCAATGCTCCTAAAAGAACCAACCATTCAAGGAACTCTCATGGTCAATCATCCTCACATCCCAATTCAATCTATCACTCAAACAATCAACAACAGTAGTACCATCATTCTCATCATCAACAAACATATCAGAATTAACCACAGCTGACGAATCAAGCCCATGCAAGCAGTCAGCCTTTTGCCAGTGCCCTTGTGATCAAACAAGATGGGATATGTGACTGGAGTGTATATGCTGAGGAAGTCAAGCCTCAATTCAAGAATCATGCTCTCATGGCTCATATAATGATGGACCATCTACAATGCCTACTGAGGTAAAACTAACCTTTGTAGTGAGAAATGCATAAATGAATTACAAGAGTATAGAGAACATAATCCTAAACTGGCAGATAAAATTAAAGAAGAAAAGGTGAAGTCAGAAATGATGAAGAGAGAACTAAAAAGTTTTGAAATCAAAATCAAATCTCTCATTTTTGACATAGAAAAATTGCATGGTGAGAAATACAATCTTGCAGCTGAAAATGAGCTAGTTACTGAAAAGTTAGCTCAAGCTAAAGCTCAACAATCTATGACTGAAGTGAAACTTGAAAAGTTTCAAATGTCTTCAGTCAAGCTGCAAGAAATGCTGGATTCACAAAGGGATCCAAAGGACATGTCAGGGATTGGGTACAATTCATGTCCTCCACCATACAATGACAATTACACTGTCATGCCTAACTCTGTATCACTCTCTGAATCAATTGAACCTAAATTATGGAACCTAAATCAGAAGTGAACCAAGTGACAAATCCTCAAAACAAACCTGATGTTTATTTCAAAACCAATGAGGACAAAATCAAGTTAGGACACCCAATCAAAATCAAAGAGTGTTCTGACAAGACAGTGATTGTCAAAAAACCATCAAGCCCTGTAAAAGCAATTGTACCTTTTATAAAATTCATACCATCTGTTTTACAAGGGAAAAAGAAATTGTCAAAATAGTGAAACCCACTACTGAGAGTAGTTCTGATAATGAGATTGTATCTCCACAAAATTCAAGCAAATCAGAAAAGGTTTCACTGAAAAAGAAACCAACTGTAAAACTGAGTTCAACATAAAACTTCATCAGACCCTCAGTCATCGAAATTAAGGCAGGGAGTTGGGTTTGATATCTGTAACAAAGAACATGTTGACTAGTTTGAGAAAGAGGTGAGAAATAGGTTGAAGAAACAGAATCAGCCTAGACAACTGAATAAGAGTAGTATTGAAACAATCTACAAAAAGGGCTGATTCTGATTCATCACCTAAAGAAAAGAAAGTGACTCATCAAAAGAAAGTATCAGTTGAGTCACTCAAAGAAAAATCTAATTCAAGAAACAAACAAATGTATTGTGATATTGTGACATGTTCAATCACAAGACAGATAAAGGCTTCTTCAACCAATATTGTTCTATCTATGATATGAACAATCACTCCACCAAAAAATGCTATTTCAACAAGTATTGTTCAATCTGTGACATGAACAATCATAATACATCTGATTGTTACTTCAATCAGAAGGGTTGAGAATTCCACAACACAAGCCAATCTCAAAAACATCTATTGTGATGCATTCGGTCATACCTCATCTTCATAATACTTAATCTAGGTCTCCTAGATCTACAAATGATAGAAATAAGTTGAAGGATTTAAGGAAGGGTCAAAGAAATCATCTCACAATGAAACAAAACTTGACCTTCTAAAGCAAAAATCAACTTTTGATAATGAAACTCGGGATAAATTTTTACAAAGAAATAGAGACCAATGATTTCATTATTCATCTGAATCCTCACTAGACGTAGATGAGATGACTCAACCAATTCATTACCAAAAATCTCCCAAATCACCTTTATCTAAATCACCATTCAAAGGGAAATACCAGGAGGTGACTATCATGAATAGGAACGGGAAACCCAAGACCATCATGGCTTGGGTTCCTTATTCTAATTAGTTCTTTTTGTTTGTAGGTTCATCCACACAGGTCTAATAGCTATGGTATGTAGACAGTGGATGCTCCCGACACATGACTGGAGATCGTTCCCTCCTTCATGATTTCAAGTACATACAAGGGACTACTATGGCATTTGATGGAGATTCAGAAGGTGCAGGATTACAGGAGAAGGATCTATGACAAATGGGATGCTGAGCTTTGATAGAGTGAATTACTATGAACAACTGAATTTCAATCTGCTAAGCGTGTCTCAGATCCGTGACAAAAATATTCCACTCACTTTACAGACACTCACTGCTACATACTGAAACCTGGTTTCAGATTCCTAAAGAATGGGTTGTCTTAAAGACTCCGAGGAAGAATAATACATATGTCTTAAACTTGTGCTCTGCGTCACCTAAGGAAGAAACGTGTCTTTTGTCTAAAGCATCATTTGATGAGTCACAGCTTTGGCATAGACGTTTGGGGCACACTAACTTTAAAAATATGAACAAGTTAGTCAAAGAAACCATGTAATTGGTCTTCCTCAAAAAGAATTCAATTTTATTGATCAATGCTCAGCGTGCCTCAAAGGAAAACAACACAAATCATCTCACAAAACCAAGCTGGTGAACACTAACAATACTCCATTGAATTTACTTCACATGATCTCTTTGGATCAAATCATGTAATGAGTATGGGAAAGAACAATATTGTTTAGTGATCATTGATGACTTTTCTCGATTCACATGGGTGTTCTTCCTACTTCATAAAAATGAAGCATCCCAAATCATTCAAGAATTTATCACTAAAATTGAATATCAACTTGATCTCAAAGTCAAAATAATAAGAAGTGATAATGGTACAAGTTCAAAAATGAAAATATGAGTTCCTTTTGTGCAACCAAAGGCACTGCTCATCAATTCAGTGCAGCTAGAACTCCTTAACAAAATGGGGTAGCTAAAAGGCGAAATAGAAATCTGATTGAAGCAGCAAGAACTATGCTAGCCGATGCTAAACTGCAATCACCTTTTGGGCAGAAGCAGTTAACACATCGTGCTTTGTGCAAAATCGAACTCTGATTGTTAAAGAAAGTAACATGACACCTTATGAACTGATATTTCAAAGAAACCATTCATTGGATTCCACAAATCATTTGGTTGTCCAGTCTCAATATTAAACACCCGTGATCAGTTGGGAAATTTTTCATCTAAGTGTGATGAAGGATTTTTTGTAGGTTATTCTTCCGTCTCAAAGGCTTATAGAGTGTTCAATCCTAGACTGAACATTATTGATGAATCCACAAATGTTTAATTCAAGGAACATTCGTTTCCTAAATATACAAATGGTCCTGATTGGTTTTTTGATATTGACACTTTTACTAAATCATTTGACCAATTTCACTTGTTTGATGCAGGAAATATACATTCAGTGATACTTTATCAACTGTAGAAAGAAGAGAAAATTATCCATTGATCCCACCTACATCTGATGACATATGAATGAAGATGTTCCTCTTCAAGCTGATCCCATGAGACAATTGTCACAAAACCTTAGTGTTTCCTCTGAAGAAGGTCCTAGCCTGGTACCATCTCTCTTAGATGACTTGTCACTTGAGCTCAGAATTCAAAAATAGGTTTCTCATCCAGAAGAAACTCAAGGTACATCAATGATGCAAGCAACCTCAGTGCTGCTGAAGATGTAGCAGTTACTGAAACAGAAATTGACAATCTTCATAATTCAACAACAATACAAGATGATTGTGCCTTTGACCATAATGAACTGAATGTCTCCAATCTTGATGTAACTATTGCGGGTGACATTATTCCCACCACAAGAATACACAAGAATCATCCAGTTGAAACCATTATTGGTGATCTTAATGAGAGGGTGACAAGAAGCAAGTCAAGTATTGCAAACATCTATTTGTTCTCATGCTTCTATGTCAAACAGTACCCAAAAACATCAAAGAGGCGCTTCATGACAATAGTTGGATTGAAGCAATGCAGAAGCATTGCTCTAATTCAAGAAACAAGAAGTATGGCAGCTGGTAGATCTTCCCGAAGGACAATACCCTATCGGTACCAGATGGCTGTACAAGAAAAGACTGATGATAGAGGGATAGTCATCAAAATAAAGCAAGACTAGTGGCACAGGGATACACTCAGAAGAAGGAATTGACTACGACGAGGTGTTTGCTCCTGTTGCCACTAGAAGCAATCAGAATCTTTCTTGCATATTCTACATCCATGAAATTTATTGTTTATCAAATGGATGTAAAGTGTGCCTTCTTGTATGGAAAGATTACTGAAGAAGTCTATCTAAGTCAACCACCTGGCTTTGAAGATCCAGATTTCCCTCACAGAGTGTACAAGATCGACAAAGCTCTGTGTGGTCTTCATCAAGCTCCAAGAAAGTGGTATGAGACTCTATCATCTTTTCTTCTTGAACATGGGTATGAAGAGGAAAGATTGATCAGACTCTCTTCAGAAGAATAAGAGGAAAAGACATGCTGTTAGTCCAGATCTATGTGGATGACATTATATTTGGCTCGACAAACAAACAACTTTACAAAGAATTTGAAGATCTTATGCATTCAAAGTTTCAAATGAGTGCTATGGGGGAACTCACATTCTTTCTGGGAGTGCAAGTCCAGCAAACAACAGATGGAATCTTCATCAATCAATCAAAATATGTAGAAACCATGCTGAAGAAATTCCACTTTGCTGACTGTCAGTCTATCAGAACTCCTGTAGATACTAAAGTGAAGATTGGACCTGACCCTAAAGGCAAATTAGTGGATCAAACTCACTTTCGATCAATGATAGGTTCACTTATGTATCTAACAGCCAGTAGGCCTGACATTATGTTTGGTGTTTATGTGTGTGCTAGATATCAAGCTGATCTAAAAGAATCACATGTGAACGCAGTCAAGAGGATATTAAGATATTTGAAGGGCAAACCAGCTCTTGGATTATGGTATCCAAAGGAAGGAGAATTTAATCTCTATGCCTACACAGACAGTGATTATGGAGGATGCAACTTCAAAAGAAAATTCACATCTGGCGGTTGTCAATTTCTTGGTCCCAGACTAGTATCCTGGCAATGCAAGAAGCAGACAAATGTGTCTGTGTCCACAACCGAAGTTGAGTATATTGCTGCTTCAGCATGTTGCTCTCAAGTTCTCTGGATTTAAAACCAGATGCTTGATTATGGTTTTAACTTTTTGCATACACCAATTTCTATTGACAACATAGCTGCTGTCTTTATAACTAATAATCCAGTTTAGCACTCAAAAACAAAACATATTGAAATTAGATATCATTTTTTGAGAGACTGTGCTGAAAAGGGTTTAATCACATTGATTCAAGTACAACAGAAAATCAATTAGCTGATTTGTTTACCAAGGCATTTGAACCTAGTAGGTTTGAATTTCTGGTTCAGTCAATTGGCATGATTAACCTTGAGTAAAAACTTTGAAAAACATCAAAAATATTTTAAAACATCAGAAAAACCACAAAAAGAAATCAAGTCTTATGAAGAAAAGAATCAAGGGAAATGATATAATTACAGTCGTTATATCATTCACTGTGCTTAATTTCAAATATAAAAGACTGAAATGACTTACCAGATATGTTGGTAGGCTCAACTTGGAAGAAAAGATACATGCAGTGATGAATTAAAGACATATTCAACTGTGAAACACTCATCACAAAGTACAGGTATGTATTGGCTTATCTGAATGCATGTGTGTGTTGTAACCTAAACACACCAGGTAATGATACTTTATGAATCTCTTTCACCACATCATTTTTCATCTTTGTTTTGCTGAGCAAGGACCTGATGAAACTTGCACATAGTGCAGATGTCATGATCCAAAAAATTCCCAATGTGGAACACATCCAAAATTGGATGAATTAACAAAGTAATACATTCCAAGTGAATGAACTAAAGAATGCTATCATGGATCACCTTCCAAAGTGAAGTGAAAAGAATCCCAATGAGGATCAACATGAAAAAGGATCAAATTAAAAGAATCCCAATGAGGATCAGTGAATATGAGATCTCATGACTTAAGTAACCTGGTAAGAAAAGTTGTGACAAAGTTCTACCATGCATTGTATAAGGAGGGTTGATCATTCCATGCTTATGTGTGTGAGGTACACATTGAATAATAAATCAACCAAAACATTATAAAAGTCATTTGCATCAAAATATCAACCAGGTATGAGTTTAAAAGGACAAACATACCTTCAATCGTCAAGTTCATAATCATGTACATTTAATCATAAAGGATGCACATGTGTAATGTAAGATTGATATGATCCCTACAAAGAGATTTCTCTCTTCATTAGTAATATTAATCAAAATAGTATTCAAAACTTTTAAATCTTTAAAGTTTCTCTCCAAATATGGACATAAACTTTAGGGGGAGTAATTTAAAATTTTTGAGTAAAGTTCAAATTTTAGTTTATCAACTCAACTTTGAAAAACAAAACAAAAGGAATTTTAGTGGTGTTGTTGCAATAAGTCATAACATTATATCTCAGCTTATGCAGATTCTTAGAAGCATGATAAACCCAAGATCTATCAAAATTGGGAACTTGTATCAGCTGTAACATACAAGTCATCCAAGCAAAAATTGACAACTTCAACAGCCAACTTCATAAGAAAAATCAATCAAGGACACCTCTTCATAAGATGAATAATCAATTCAATCACATTAACTTTTGATTTAGTTCAAAAGATAATGCAGGTAAGTGCATTAGTTAATGCGGGTGAAGGTAACCCATGCATATAACTAATGCGGGTAACAATAATTTTTGAAGCGCAACTAATGCGGACATGATTTTACTCTACCGCATTAGTGTGTGAAGTAAATGTGAAGTTTGCTCTACCGCATTTACTACAACTCAAATGCGGACAACAAAAAGTTTAACTTCCGCATTTGCAACAGTACAGAAATGCGGACAACCAAAATGTCAAGTTTAACTTCCGCATTTGCAACAGTACACAAATGCGGACAGCCAAAATTTCAAGTTTAACTTCCGCATTTGCAACAGTATACAATGCGGATAGCCAAAATTTCAAGTTTAACTTCCGTATCTGCAACAGTGCACAAATGCGGATAGAACAAAATAAAAAAAACCAAAACTTCCGCATTTGTAACAGTAGAGTAATGCGGACAGTCTGTCAAAAATTAAGCCTTCCACATTAGCTACAGCCACAAATGCGGGTGACCAAGAGTAGTCAAATGTGGACTGTCAATGTCAAAAGGTCGTCTTCCGCATATGCTACAGTTAACAAACGCGGATCACCAAAATCAAACAAATTAACCTTCAGCATTTGCTACAGTGTTGACTGTATCTGCTTGTAAACTTGTAAATATTTTCAAATTGTATTATTTGACCATTTAAAGGAATTCGAATAGGTCATTTAATACTTTTCAAATTTGAGAGAACTTATAGTGAGACGAGCGCAAAACTACAGTACACCACCATCAATCATCATCATCATCACAAACATTCAAAGATTTTGTTGTGTTTCATCTTTAAACATTCTTGTCATCGATTCAGAACAGCAGTCGTTTCAAAGATAAGGTATAACTTCAACAGATTTTGAAACCAAAACCTATGTCTCGAATTGTTACCCTAAATCGAGCGATGAACCAGAAAATTATTGAAGAACACCAAAATCAAACTCATTAAGTGATGTAATACACATTTTCGATGTCAATAAACTTGTAAATTGATAGGAATTCAACTAATATTGAAAACCATGATAACCATGTTTACTGAGAAAAACAGAGCAATGTGAAAAAGAAAAGTGTGAAACAAATCAAAATCATATTAACAAATCAAAGCAAAATTAAAGTCAAAATTGTGAACTAACACACATGTCTCTTGTGCAGATTACATGGCAAACCTTACATGGAGCAAGCTCCATAACGTCAGCGGTTATCTAAACCCTGATGTGCCTGAAGCCGAAGGTGTCAGAGATATGATAAGATTCCTATTTACCACAAGGGTAGCATATGCCATAACAGTAAGACCAACAATCTATGAGAATGCCATCAGCTCTTTCTAGGAATCAGCTAAAGTGGTTGAAGAAAATGGAGTGAAAACTCTAACTGGCAAGATCAACACCGGACTCACTCTGAGGATCACAGAAGAATCAGTTAGAAGATGTCTGCAATTCAATGATAATGTAGATGATCCTCTTGAATTGGATGATGAGGAGATAACCACATTTTTCTCTAAAATTGGTTATGAAGGGAGTTATGAAGCCAAACAGATAGTCAAAGGATTAGTGGATCTGCCCTGGAGATTTCTAATTCATATGTTCCAACATTGTCTGTCCAAAAGGAAAACAGGATGGAATGACATTCCAGTCCTCACATCTTCTGCAATCTGTGCTCTCTGCACCAATAGAAGATTTAACATGTCTGCATATGTATTCAATGGCCTAATCTCCAACATTCAAGAAGGGTTGAGATACAAGTTTCTAATGTACCCCAGATTTATTCAATGTCTATTTAATGAATCATTTCATGACATTGTTAATGAAGGAACAGTACTTAACATTCCTTATTATGATGCAAGATCCTATAAGTACATCAGAAGAAGGACCCAAGGAACTTCTACAGTGGTGCTTCTTCACCCCTTCTTCCTTGGATGTTTGAACAAATACACCAAGTAGGTCAAGCACAACCACCTCCACAACCAATACCATCCCCTATACCACAACCAATACCATCCCCTATACCACAACCAACAGCTAAACCAACTCCACAACCTTCAACAATACCATCACCTTTACCTTCACCAATACCATCACCTTTACCACCACCAATACCATCACCTTTACCTTCACCAATACCATCACTTCCATCACCACAACAAACACCACCAATAACCACTCAACCTATATCACCACATCATCAATCTCCTATATCACCACACCAATCTCCTATTCCTCCTTACCAACCATTACCATCATCAATTGATCACCCTGCTGAACCAGAAGGATCAACAAGTGCATCCAAATCATCTTCTGATGAGGAGGATCATCATGATCAAACCAAAGCTGTGAATGAACCTTCTGAGGCTGCTCCTTCTGAGAGCTATGCTGAATCAAACATCAATAGGCCTGATGAAAAAGATGAATTAATAACTAAGTTATTACTCAAAGTAGAAAGGATGAAAAGAATATTAAACAAGAGAGCAGGAATTATAAATGACAGAATCCTGGAACTTGATGAGAAAGAAGGTGAATTGAAAGATCTTAAAGAAAAATATATAGTTGAAACAATGGAACAAGCCAAAGAGATTGAAAATCTAAAAGCTGCACTGAAACACTCAAGAGAAGAAGCGAGTGGGCATATAGATACTCTCGAATTACAAACTATTTCCATGGAGGAACAAGAAAACATCATAGAGGAACAAGCTGATATCATCTCAAAACTGGAAAAGGAATTGAGAGCAAGGACAAAAGAATATTTGAGCTTGAAATAATGATTAAAAGAACTGATGTGAAGGATGATGATGAGAAAGAAGAACAAAAGGTTGATGATGAGGACAACAATTTAGTAGATGAGAATGAAGAACAAGTGGATGATAAGGTGAAACTGAGATCAAAGACCAGAGCCTAGACATGGTAGTGTATTATGGAAACACTAGTCATTCAAACTCAGAAAAGGTGATTTTGAAGGACTCTTCAGTGCTTTGGATAGTTTTGCTTCTGAACAATTCAGCATTGATGATGATTTTTGGGAGTTCATAAACAATCAAAGAACTGAGGCTGAGCCTATTGTATTTATTCCTAAATCACCAGTGCCATTGGAAAAGGAATTGTATCTGCAAATTATCTCTGCCATATAATTAACTAAAGAACAAAAAGAGGAACTAGAAGAAAGATTTGAACAAGAAAGGAAAGAAGAAACTGTACCTAAACAAAGTGAAATGAAGGATCAAGAGCCAATTACACCTGAAAAGGTCCCTGAACCAGAAGATCAAATTGAAACCTCTAGCCCTCAACTTCAAACTTACTCACGAAAGAGGAAGTATCTGGCTGAAAAAGCTAAAGGCAAGAGACCAATAACTGAAGAAGAACCATCAAAGAACAAAAAGATGACCCAAGAAGTGTAGCAGCAATTGTTGAATTTTTGGAAGAACATGAACAGCAGAAGCTCAGTTGAAACAGTTGGCCAGAGCAATTGATTTAGAAGAAGGAGAAATTGCTGATGAAGATGAAGTTAAAAAGGATGTGTCATGGACAGTCCTATTAAAGAAGAACAGTCAGTAGAAGATATGGTAACCAAAGCTCAAACTGATGACTTGATGATTAAAGCCATGTTCTTGATCAATCAAGGCTATGATCCTGATGAAGTGTTTGCAATGACTTATGAGAAAATGAAAAGGAGGAAGAGAAAGTGAAGTTGCTGCTTGATCCAACAATAGACACTGAATATGAGAAGACAATAACAAAGGACACTCCAAAGCACAAAGACTCATCCTTGAAGAAACCCACAAGGTATGATGTTCCACTACCAGAAGGGGTCCTCTAAAAAGCTTTCACAACTGAAGAAATGAACCTCATCCCATGAATCATTATTTCCTGATCCTTATAACATGTTTGATAAGGAAATGAAGGAATATCTCTCTAGTTAGGGATTCACAAAAAGAAAGAGTGCCAACATGAAGACAAATTCATTAAGGGCTGCAACACTTCAATTAATCAATGAAAAGAAAGATAAACTCAAGAAATTGGAAGAAGAATTGACAAAGACCAAACCCAGAAACAGAATGTGAGCTGAAGACATGCTATTGAACATAAAAGAACAAGAACTACTTGCCCCGGTACTCCACAAATATCCTGAATGGTTTGCAGAACCATCTCAGTTGAAGCTGCAAGCCGGACTGACCACTGCTGAACTGATCAGAGGGGTGTCTACTCCTAAGGGGAAGATAGATCAGAAGATAATAGCATGGAAGTATGATAGCACCTGGAACATGTTCATGGTGAAGAGAATCTTAGGGCTAGTACAATTCTTTATAGAGTACTCAGCTCTAGTAAATGCCCTTGAGATTCATGATTTGAAGGAGCTAGCTTAACTCGAACTGATCAATCATGCAACTAGCTCAACTTCGATTCTCAGTAAGAATATCACTCTTACTAAAACCCAGTCAATCTTTTGCTAAATCAATATTTCAGATTCATTGAGCTTGGATCTTAGGATTCATCATGTTCAGATCTAGAAATCAAAATTAAGATGGGTGGATGTGTATGAATCATAGAACAAAGAGATGGATAATAATAATTTATGATTTCATTAATGTTGATAAACAAGTTACAATGAGAATCATAGATGGCTGGTGAAATCAAACCCACCCAAAGGAGAGGATTTTCCTTGGTGGTGATTCACACCATTGGAAACACACACAAAAAGCCACACATGCATAAATGCACTAGTGGGTCTATTTATACTAATATTACAACATGACCTAATTTTGTCTTTCTAATTGTCTTGATGTTGACTTTGTCATGTTGAATTGTCTTGTTTTGATGTAATCACTTGGTCTCTGAACTTGTACAATGAGATCTTCAGTTGGATGTAATTATGATTTGGTAAGCTTCAGTGTATTCCATTGTTGAATCCCAACAATACTCCCCCTAAACTGATGCTTACCAACCTTGAATTTGAAGATCTTCTCTCTCACATGTCTTCTAGATCAACTGATGTTCTGGCATAATTCACTAATGTTCTCCCCCTTAGATTAAGCTCCTCCTAATATATTTCTAAAAAAGGTTAGAATCTCTTGAGAATACTTCTTGGTATTGGATATGGGTTGTATCACTCTTGATTACAGTTCATATCACAACTCAAGGATTAGAATGTATTAGGAATATGGTGAGGCTTTAAACTTTAATAAACTGCATGAGGAACATGAATCAAGGTTGAACACACTTCCACTCTTTTGAAATAACTTGATAAATGACATTCTTCTGATAATGGGTACTCCCCTGATTAAAGTACGACTAACTATCCGCTCAATAGCGAGACACGGGTGCAAAACATCATCAGAAAAATGTGAGCCCAAGTACTTCAAAAAGGGCATCTGATAGTTGTACAAGTCCCTGGATGAATTTGTAAAAAAGTGACCAAAGTTGGTTTCTATACTCTTTTTTTTGCTTTCATGATCACAATGGATGTGCCTGTTGGTTGCAATCATCCATGTTCATGTTTTTCTATTCTTTTTGAAGTCCTGTTCATCAACTGTTGATAAGCAAAGCATCCGCATTTGTTTGCAAGGCATCCGCATTTAACTTTAAAGCATCCGCATTTATGCTTAGAGTACCCGCATTTGTTTATAAGTCAACCGCATTTGGTGTCATGGCATCCGCATTTGGTGTCAAGGCATCCGCATTTGGTGACAAGTCATCCGCATTTGGTGACAAGTCATCCGCATTTGTGACAAGTCATCCGCATTTGTGACAAGTCATCCGCATTTGTGACAAGTCATCCGCATTTGTGACAAGTCATCCGCATTTGTGACAAGTCATCCACATTTGTGACAAGTCATCCGCATTTGTGACAAGTCATCCGCATTTGTGACAAGTCATCCGCATTTGTTGCCAAGTCATTCGAATTTGGTGATAACTCATCCACATTTGTGTATTACACATCCGCATTTGATGAAGCTTTATCCGCATTTGTTTTTGTTCATCCGCATTTGTTTTCAGACTTGAACAAAAACGATTTCACACTGCAGTGCAGGTCGGAAAATCAGCAGTAGCTTCCATTTCTTCTTCTTTTCTTTGTTTTTAATGATGATCGTGTTCAATTGCATCGAATTTTGAAGTAATAATCCAGTGAATTATTATATTTCTTCAAATCGTACCATATTAGAACAGATCTGCGATTTTTCTTCTTAATTTTTGAGATGAACAAATGTGTTTTTTCTTCTTTTTTGATGTTAATCTTGTTCAATTGCATCTAATTTTGAAGGAATAATCATGAGCATGTTCAAGATTCTTCAAATCGTACCACAGTTGAACAGATTTGTTGGTTTTTCTTCTGATTTTGGGTATGAACATGTGGGTTTTGATGAACGGAGACTTTTTTTTCATTTTTCTTCTTTTCTTCATTGTTCTTGACATCATTAAAGATGGAATCAGATTTAAAAACTAGATAAATCCAGCAACCAACAGCTCTGATACCATTTTGCTAAATCAATATTTCAAATTCATTGAGCTTGGATATTAGGATTCATCATGTTCAGATCTAGAAATTGAAGATCATGTTAGGTTGGACTCACTTTAGTATAGATGTTTACTTTACATTGTAATAGGACTTTTGTTAGTTTCATTTTGTATTTTGTTTGTAATTAGCAGTTTTGGCAGTCCAACGAAACTGTGAGCGAATCTATACATTCGCTCACAGTTTGCTGTTTTGGTTTACCCGGCGAACTTGTGTTCTGCCGGGCGAAACTATAGTTTCGGCATGACAGTTTCGCTGGTAGCGAAACTGTCAGCGAATCTATGACTGCTATATATACTATTGTCATTTCACTTTGTGAGGAGAGCTTGCAAAACCCTAATCGTGGAATTCTGTTGCAAGCTACCATTTCTAAGCAGTAACTTCATTGAAATACAATTGTGCTTGTTGTTATTGAGTGAGTTTGTTCATTTGAGTACCAATTATGTCTTGATTCATCATATTCACTTCTCAATTGTTGTTATTTGGATTGTGTGTTTGATATTGATCAAATTATCCTATCAATTGTACTGTTCATCGATCACATGGACCAACAATATGGTATCAGAGCCTTAGTGCTCTTGATTTGTTGAGTTTTTGTGGTTTTGGTCAATATCTAGTTTCAATCAATTTTCATTGGATTATCAGCTGTTTTTGGCATGGAAATTGATTGAATTATGCTTGTTCTTGATTGAGGAAGATTCTACAATCATCAGATCTCAAATTCATTGAGATTTGGATGATTTCAGATTGATTTTGGGGTGAAAAAGGGTTTTGAGATCGACCAGCGAAATTACTGTTCTTACAGCAAAACTGTCATCTTCATTCAGCGAAATTATGAGTTATTTTGGATCAGAAGTTGTTTTCTAGAGTTTCAGTGAAAGTATTCCCTTGAACGAAAGTTCATTAGTGTTTTTGACCAATCATCAAGCGAAATTGCTGCCGAATCTAGAACGAAAGTTCAAGCTTGTTTCCTGCGAATTTAGCAGCGAAACTAAGCAATTGTTGTCTCTGTACAAGTGAAAGTGCTGCTGAAATTGCAAGCGAAAGTGTTTGTTTTTGCGAAAGTATCTGCGATAGTATTGTTTCAGCGAAACTGTTAGCCAAGTCATCTCTTTCAGCGAATTTGTTAGCGAATTTGTCAGCGAAATTATCAATTTTTCTGCCAAAACTATCATGTCGAAATTAACTACTCTTACTCTTGCGGATCTTGAAAGTGTTGCTCCTAATAGACCTCCAAGACTCATTAATGGGGATAATTTTGAAGATTGGAAGAGATGTCTCAAAGCTTTCTTTTTCTACACAGATCATAATCAATGGGAATCGATTATTTCAGGTCCTCATATACCTACGGTTACGGTTGGTGATGTCGTTTCTCAGAACAAAGACCCATCTTCTTATACTGAAAGAGATCTGAAACTGATTGATCGTGATCAAAAAGCTTTTGGTGCTCTAACTCTCTGTTTGGCTCCAGATATCTACAATCGTTTTGCAGAGCATAAAAATGCTAAATCCCTTTATGATGCTCTCTGTGAATTCTATGATGGGAATGCAGATCTGGTGAAAGACAAGAGTATTCAAGCTGAAAAGGAGTTTAATTCGTTTGTAGGATACAGAATGAAAGTTTGACAGATCTGACAAATCGTTTCTTAACCGTCTCAAGCACTCTGAAGAAGTATGATGAAAGACTCTCCAACAGTGAACAAGTTAACAGGCTTCTCGATTCTCTTCCACCACAATGGAGTCTTCAAGTGAGGATGCTCAAACAAGAAAGAGGTTTACAGATTATAAGCTGATGGATATCATTAACAAGTTGAAATCTTTTGAGTTGAATATGAAAAGAAGAGAATTTAACCAGACTATGATGCCCACATCTGGTTTTTCTCAAAATGCTGCTTTGTTGTCATCCACTGCAAACTCTCACATTCAAAATCCAATTCAAGGAGGGAGCAATACAAGTAATTTCTCGAGTGGTAGTAATCATGTTGGAAAAGAATTGGGAATTCTAAGGTGAATGCTGAAACTTCAATTTCATCTGAAACAACGGCTCTTTTTGGAATGTTTGTTCAGAGCTATGAAGCTCTTATTGCTGGTGAATTGAAAGGTAAAGGAATGACTATGGAGGATATGTATCAGGTTGATCCTGATGATTTAGAAGAAACTGACATTCAATGGCAAATGGCGATGTTAACTTAAGAGCCAGGAGATTCATGGAAAGAACAGGAAAAAAGAACATTGGTGGTCAATCATCTACTTAAAACTAGGATTTGATAAGTCAAATTGAGGTGCTTTAACTGTAAACAATTGGGACATTTTAAACGTGAATGTCCATTACCAATTGTCACAGATCCTAGTAACACTGGAGTACCAAGATTGATAGCAGAGAAGAAAAGGAAGAAGGAAATTCAAAAAAAGGAGTCAGCTTTGATCTCAAACTTTGACTGGAGTGCGGAGGTGGAAGAAACAAGATCTGAAATAAATCACGCGTTAGTTGCTGAGGTTGTGGAAAGTGATGAGATAGAAGTTGATAAAGATGGATTTGTGCTGTTCAAGGAATTCAAAGGAGAAAATGAATCTTCAGTAAGGAGAAAGAAAAGAAGGCAGATGGAGAGGAGAAAGAGGAAATTACAGGTTCAGATGAAGAAAGGAATTCAAAAGCTGCGAAGAAAAGGGAAGGATGATGCGGCCGCTACTGTTGAGGAAAGGAAATCAAGTACTCCAGTATGCATGTGCGATAAAGCTTTAGCTGCCGAAAGGATGGTAATGGGACTTCCTTATGAGGTAATACAGGATATGTACTCATCTGCTTGCAAAATTAGACTTTTTGGGATTTATAAGGCTAATCGTTT
Organism: Flaveria trinervia; assembly: GCA_025506515.1. Taxonomy (NCBI): domain Eukaryota; kingdom Viridiplantae; phylum Streptophyta; class Magnoliopsida; order Asterales; family Asteraceae; genus Flaveria; species Flaveria trinervia. Next base: position 35,332,062 of record CM046441.1, read on the forward strand.
GTTAATTGATAATGAAAAGGATTTAAAACGAATTAATGATGAACTTAAAATGAATGAATCAAAATATTTTGTGAAATTAAATGAGGCTTTAAAAGAAACTGATCATTTAAAAAGAATTGTTTTGGAAAGAAATGTAGAGGTTAATACTTTGACTGAACGGGTTGCTCTTGCTGAATTTGAAGCAAGCAAACTTCAGTCAAAGTTAGATAAATGGACTATTTCTGGAATGAAACATGATGATCTTTGTAAATCTCAACGGGGAGCAAGAATTAAATAAGTTTGGGTTATGAAAATGTACAGGTTTATCCTCCTCCTAGTACATACTGTTATTCTCCTATGCCTGTTCCTCATCCTTCTAATGATTTAATCAAATCAGATACTAACAGTATGTCTACAGGTTTAGTCGGGAATAACTCTAAGTACATTCGTGAAGACTACGACTATGGACCAACTTGGGCTTGGATGCACTAGTTCTAGTACACTTGACAATTAGCAGTCTGTTTTAGATAATAAGTCTAGTTTAAATTCAGTGTTTGTTTCTAGTTCAATGTAACAGACTGAATGTCTCATGTTCTCTTGATAGTTCTATTTCATCTTGTACTTCAAATCACGATAGTGATGATTTTTGTTCTGGTAATGAATGCAATGAATCTGATGTTTCTCCTAAAACAACTGAGCAACTTAAAATTAATTCTTTCGAAAAGTTCTTTTCTCAACCTATTCCATCTTTCATACCATTAAATATGACATCATTAGAAAAAATGTAGTTCGTCTTTATCTGACACCGGTACCAATGGTACGAGTTTTACTGATTTTTCAGAAGAATCACATTTTGATTTGGACAAGAAGAACTCTGATTCAAATAAACAAAAACATCATGAGATGTATGAGACATTCAGTGATGTTGATTCTAGTTTGTCTGAATGTGATGAGGAGATTATTATTGATCCTATTTTTACCTCATCACATCATCGACCTAGATTCAAACATCATTGTTTCAGGTGTGGTGAAGAGGATCATCTTATCAAAAATTGCCCTTTGATTCAAAGATCCTCTAATAGGAATTTTTTTGGGAATAAATTGACAAAAGGTTAATAATTTCTTTTGTAAAAAATCTGCTTCTTTAAAAACAAAAGTTGTTCAATCTTGGGTCCCTATTGCTCCTGGCTAAATGATTTGTTAATTCATTTCAGGGATCCTCTTCAAAGATTGTACACAGTCTGTGGCATGTTGATAGCAGATGTTCCAAGCATATGACGGGATTAAAGGATTTGTTGACCAATTATCATTATAGATGGAGGATATGTGGCATTTGCTGGAAATAAGAAGGGCGGAAAAATGATTGGACAAGGAGAAGTTACCAATGGTTCTCTTACTCTAGAAAAAGTCAACCATGTTCCTGAATTGGCTTTTAATCTTCTGAGTGTCTCTCAAATTTGTGATAAAGACATTCCTGTCCTATTTAAATCTGACGAATGTTTATTTTTAAAATCAGCGATAGCTATTCCGGAGGATTTAATTCTCATGCGTGCTCCAAGGAAACATGATACATATCTTCTTGATATGAATTCAAATGAGTCAAAGGCTACTGCAACTTGTCTTCTCTCAAAAGCATCAACCTCTGAGTCACTCTTGTGGCATCGTCGCTTAGGCCATGTCAATTTTAAGATAATTAATAAATTAGTCAAGAACAATCTTGTTAGAGGACTTCCTTTAAAAGATTTTTCTGTTACTGAAAAATGCATGGCATGTGCCAAAGGAAACAGCATAAGAAACCTCATAAGCCCAAACTTTTAAATAGCATCAAGTCCTCTTGAGTTGTTACATACTGATTTATTTGGGCCAATTAGTGTTAAATCAATAGCTAAAAAATCTTTTTTGTCTTGGTTACAGATGATTTCTCACGTTATTCATGGGTGAGGTTTCTTGCACACAAAAGTGAAGTTGCAGAGGAATTGCAGAAATTAATCATTTCTATTGAATCAGTCAGTAAGAGAAGAGTTATGGGATTAAGAAGTGACAACGGCACTGAATTTAAAAATCAGATTCTTGATTCATTTTGTGCTAAAAAGGGATTGTGAGACAATTTAGTGCTGCAAGAACACCCCAGCAGAACGGTATTGCAGAAAGAAAGAATCCACTCTTGTGGAAGCTGCTCGTACAATGTTGATAGAATCCTCATTACCCATTATTTTCTGGGCTGAAGCTGTAATTGTGCATCTTATGTTCTAAACAGGGTGCTAATTGTGAAAGATAAAGTGAAGACTCCTTATGAACTTTTTCATAAGAGGAAGCCACTAATTGATTTCTTTCGACCATTTGGATGTTCTTGTACTCTTCTGAATACTCAATCTCAAAAGACAAAATTTGGTGCTGTTTCTGAAGAGTGTTATTTTGTTGGATACTCTTCTTCACAAAAGGCGTACCGAGTTTATAACAAGAGAACACGTATTGTTCAAGAGTCATTCTATGTTGATTGGCAAGAATCCAATCCTTCTGAAGTGAAATCTGAACCTGCATGGTTCTTTGACTCCAATACTGTGTTCAATTCATTTAATTTGCTAGTTTTCGATGATGATACATCAATTCCAAGTACTCAAACGAATATTATTCCATCATCTCCATCGTCTGTTCCATCCATCCCGCTAGTAAATGATGCTGTTTCAACTGATGTCAGCTCATCGTCTCCAATGCCTGATCAAGCTCCATTATATGATTCTTTATCTCCTACATCTCCTAACTTACCTGATTCCACACCTGTCATTGATACACCTTCATCTAATCTTTCTCCGGACATGGATGATACTTCTTCAACTATCTTTCCTTCTTCAAATGATTACAAAACTTTGAAAGATCATCCGCTCGATAATGTGATTGGATCTGTTTCTGATGGTGTTCGCACGCGAAGTCAATCTGATCTGATTAATGTTTGTCTTTTCTCATGCTTTATTTCTCAAATTGTTCCAAAAATGTTCATGCTGCTCTACAAGATCCTTGTTGGGTAGAATCTATGCAATTGGAACTTCAACATTTAGAAAGCTTCAGATTTGGACCTTAGTTGATTTACCTCCCAACAAATATCCAATTGGTACAAAATGGGTATTTAAGAACAAACCAGATGATCGGGGTGTGGTGGTGCGCAACAAATCTAGACTTGTAGTGCAAGGCTTTGCTCAAGAAGAAGGAATTGATTACAAAAAGTCTTTGCTCCAGTTGCTCGTCTTGAAGCAATCAGAATATTTCTTGCTCATGCTGCTCATAAACAATTCAAAGTTTACCAGATGGATGTGAAATGTGCTTTTCTCTACGGGACATTGATCAGGAGATATATGTGTGTCAACCACCAGGCTTTGAAGATCCTGATTTTCCTGATAAAGTGTATAAACTTGATAAATCTTTGTATGGTCTTCATCAAGCACCCAGAATCTGGTATGAGACTCTTACGCAATATCTTCTAAGCAATGGTTACTCTCGTGGTACCATTGATATGACCTTATTTAAAAGAGAGGTGAATGGTGAAATGATCTTTGTTCAAGTGTATGTCGATGATATTATTTTTGGATCTACAAACTCTCTGGTGTAGAGAGTTCGAAGAAGTGATGAGCCAAAGGTTGAAATGAGTATGATGGGTGAAATGTGTATCTTTTCTTGGATTGCAGTTGAACAACAGAAAGAAGGAATTCTTATTCATCAAGAAAAAGTACATTAAAGATATTCTGATGAATTTAAGATGGATGATGGTCTACTGAAATGACTCCTTTTACTGCTCAGACATGTCTAACTCTGGATGAAAATGGAAAACCAGTTGATCCTCATCTTTTCGTCTATGATTGGCTCTCTCATGTATCTTACTGCAAGTCGTCCTGATATCACTTTCGCTGTTGGTACTGTGCTAGATATCAGTCGGCTCAAAGGATCTCCTGAGAAAGCTGTCAAACGATATTTCGTATCTCAAAGGATCGTCTCGTCTCGGGTGTGGGATCCATATGGTGGAAATTTTTGATTTACATGCTTACTTTGATAGTGATTCCAATGGTTGCAGGTTAAACAGAAATCTATGTCTGGAGGTTGTAAATTGGGGGAAATTGTCTTGTATCCTGGCAGAGCAAGAAACAAACTACTGTTTCTCTTTCTACATGGGAACTGAATATATTGCTGCCTCCAGTGCTGCTCTCAGTTCTCTGGATCCAACATCAATGATTGATTGGAATTAATTTCCTTCATACACCTTTATTCTGTGACAATGAGGCTGCCATTGGAATTGCGAAAAACCCCATTCATCATTCCCCACAAAGCATATGAAACACGAATTAATGCTATTAGTGTGTCAGAGAAGGGTTTCATTTATATTATACCCATCGATACAAAAAATCAAAAAGCTGATCTTTTCACAAAAAAATTTGATAACCTCGTTTTTATGAATTGATTTCTATGCTTGGTTAATATCTTTTAAAAATTTTCATTTTCTATTTCTTTTAAAAAAAAATTATAAAAAAAAATTATATATAAAAAATTTAAATTTAATTAAAAGAAAATTCCTTGATAATAATAGAAATACGAAAATAAAAATTGGGGAGTAATATCATTATTCTGAGATTAGAATTTAACATGATGAGAAATGATTGTATATCCTCTAAAAGTTTTTATACTGACCAGTACTTCTATGAGAATGATAGTAACTGTTACTGATTCTGTTTCACATTAAAAAAAAAAATGGATCAGATTTTTTAACGATATGCTTGATAGACTCTGCCTGACGAATGAAGTAGACAACGCTTTTTGATTAATTAAACTTTATGCTAAGAATGTCTGGATTTACAATCATTTGGATTGCACAAAAACTGAGTCCTGACAAAAATTGGATTGAGAATGAATCTTTCGTTCATTTTGCTTTGTTTTGTCATCATCCTCTGCTGGTATATTTAGTGTCAAGATGTCTTGTGTCTGGCTTATCTCCTCTGCTGTACGTGAGTACTGACCTGGAGTGATGATCTCCTCTGCTGTACGATAGTACTGACCTGGAGCTCTCATCAGCACATGGTCAAATGGTTATCTCCTCTGTTCTACGTGAGTATAGTCTGGAGCTCACCATTTTGATATAATTATGTCAAATCATCTTATCGATGAATTTCTCTCAGAATGAAATATTCTGTTGATTAATCATTTGCACACTAATTCACAAACCTTGTTCTTTGAGGATTGATCATAATTCAAGAAATCCTGAGGTTGGTGAGGGTTTTTTACCAAATGATTGTGGGGTCTTGCATTTTAAAGCATCTAATCGAACCTTAAATGAATCATAAGCTGTTGTTCGAAAAAGGGTAAGGCATGAGTTAAGTGGACAATTAATCGCAATCGTATTGATTGTTCTAATTCAGTTGTTTCTGTGCAGATTGTGTCAATCGTGTATTCAGTATGATCTCATGACTGGTAGATGATTTTTTGATCATCTTTATGTTCTAAAATATTTAGAGAATGTGATCTCTGATTATTTTAGATCTCATTATAGATGGTTCCTTTAAGTATTATAATTAAAAAAAAACAAAAATTAATAAAAAAAAAATAAAAAAAATAAAATAAATAATATAAAAAAAGGGGTGCGAAAGTATCTTCGCTAAATTTCGCCAGACAAAAACTGTAAATTCGCCAGGGAATTATTAGTTGTCGATGTCTGCGAAAAAACTACTTTGCTATATAGTCATGTTTGCGAATTTTCTTCATAATTTCACACAATCGCTCAGTTTCATTTTAGGGTTATCCTAACTTTTAAGGCGATTCTTGACTGGTGTTTTGATTTGGGACTGATTTTCGTGAGATTCAATCGTATGTGAGTTTCGAACACGGTTCACTTCTAATCTGGATTAAATAGTCTATTCTTAAGTTATCTAGATTGTGTCTCTTCGGTGGTTTCGCTGTCGTTCAGCGAAACTACTAATTGGTCTGCGAAATTGAACGAAAGTTCACATCTTTCTGCGAAACTGTAAAGTTATGCTGTCCGAGCAAACTTAACAGTTTCGCCATATCTTCTCTAATTTCGCATGAAGATCTTTAATTTACACAGTTTCGTTGTTTTCTTATGTCAGCGAAACTAATTTGTAATAGCGAAACTAATTAATATTGGGAAACTAATTGCGAAACTACTTTAATTCATTCTAATCTTGTCGAAAAATTTGTTCTGCGAAATAACAAGTTTCAATGAACGAAATTTATAGTTTTCTTGTCGAAAAGGTTTGTTTTCCTTGTCGAATTGTCTTTGATTCAGCGAAACTATCATGTCTTAGTGAGCGAAACTATTGTTTCGCTTGCCGAAATTGATTGTTTCTTTTGTTTTTGTTTTATTTCTTATTTTCAGTATTTCTTATTCAAATTTATTTGTGTTCTTTTCAGGTTATCATGGCAAATCTCAAGTTTGATGAGAGGAATAACATCACTGCCATATTAGACATACTCTTCCAAAGGCGGCCGGATTTCGTGACTGCATTAGATGGCTTCAGAGATCACCATTGCTTATGCTATCTTTCACTCACCCACTATCTATGATCTTCATATTAGAGATTTTGGAGATCAGCAGAATACAACACTAGAGGAGATGTACAGAGAATCACAGCTAGAGTGATTGATCATGATATAACTATTACTGTTGAGAGCATGTCGAGGATTCTTAGACTAGAAGATGATACTGGTGATGAAGTGGATATGACGGAGTCTGAAGTATTCCAAGCTTTCAGACAAATGGGGTATGAGGGACCAGCTTTTGGTTCGAGGAAGGAGATAAAAAGTCTTTTTATCTAAGGAATGGAGATATATAGCTCGTTTTTATTATGTGCTTAGATCACCGTAAGGGTGGATCCGATGGACTTAATCTTGACTGGGCCAAAGCTATGGTGATATGTTGTAAAGGGGAGAAAGCAAACATTGCTAGACTGATCTTTGCGTGTATGGCAGAGAATGTGATGGCTGTGAAGAAGGATAAATGGTGTTATATCCTCGCTTTATTCAGATGATTATTGATGATCTTATTCCTGATGTTCCTAAATATGGTGAAGTCAAGAGATTAGTGCAGATGAACCCTCGGATATTTGCTGATTGCTGTGCTACCCGCCCTGATTTCAGTGGTAAAATCACCCATCTCTGGGAAAATATGTACCCTCCAGAACGTTGGAATTATATCAGACGGGTCGATGAGTCTGAAAACAAAAGGGCCGAGGAAACAAGGGTGCAACAAGCTGATGCAGCTAAGAAGAGAAAGAGATATGCAAAAGAGAAAGATTATGATTTTGAAGAAGATATAGATGCACAAGCAGAGGAGATAAGGGTGGAGAAAGAACGGAGATCTAAAAAGAAAACTGACTTTGTTGAGCCTGAACGGAGATCAAAACATCGACACGAGGGTTTCACAGCAGGGAAAGAGGCTAGTGCTGGTCTTGATGAGGATGTATTCGTAGTCTAAGTACTTCATTGGCAAATGAGTTGAGTATGATAAAGACTAAACTGACGAATCAGGAGATTAGGGAAAAACAGAAGGATGAGGTAATGAAGGAATGAAAAAGATGTTGGTTGACCAGAAATTTGATTAGAGATTGTTTGAAGAAATTTCTCAGATGAAAGCTGCTGCTGGCTACCTAGTCAACTAACTCGATCTAAGTTAGATGATATGACTGATATATCTAAGTACTCATTCTTGAATGTGGGTACTTCATCCAAGGTAGGAGAGGGCACTTCTGGAGCAGCTAATGCTGAAGCAGGGGAACAAGAGATCCCAAGAGAAGATGCTGGAAGAATGAGGATGATGATATTATTGAAGCAGGGTTTGTTAACCTACAGTTGATTTGATAAGGATAGTGTGGGTGAAGAAGTGGTGTTACTGCTACCACTGAGGGAATGTCTGATAAAGGAAAGGTTTGATTGATGAAGAAGAGGAGGATGAGCAATTGGTGATTATGATTCTGAACCAGAGTTTTATGAAGTAGATGAGAGACCACTGGTGTATGTTGCTAAGAAGGGAGATGATGAAGCTGATGTGTTTGAGATGGATAAGAGTGACTGGTTGGTGAAGGAGAAGGAGGCTGAAGAACTTACTCCTTTGTTTCAAAATATGGAAGGTTTAAGCAGGAAAGAGGCAGACAAGAAGATAATAAGTTGGTGTTATAATCTAGTTTAAAGATGTATGATTAAAAGAAGAGGAGGTAATATCAGCTACATGCTCAAGAGGAAGGCTTTTAAGAGCTTGCCCAAATGGGATCTGAGACGGTTGGCCACTTTGCCTTTGATTAATGCTCATTAAGTGAAAAGGCAGCATTTCTTGAGAAGGAAATTAAAAATGGACTTAATGATAATTTTGAGTCATTTGGATACATGAAGGCTGAACGAAAAAGATCAAAGAAAATAAAGACTGGGAGACTGGCAAAGGGAGGATTGTTTGAGAGTCAAACCACCAAAGACTGTAAACAGGGTAAGATTGGCTGATCCTCTTCCCAACGTTTACAGGACTTTGAAAAGTGGTTTTATGATAATAACACTGGCGAGGCAGTGATTAGAGCCAAACACGGAAAAGAGTTTAGGGTGTTTGACCCGATGGAATTATTCAGCTTCAGTGATGAAGATCTCTTGACTCTTTGTGAAAATCATATTAAGGCTGGGGCAGGAGAGGAAACACGAAAAGAGGCAAGCTTGTTTATGAATGTGGCAAACAAATAAGAGGAGTACGGGCGGAGGTAAAGAGTTGGCTGAAAAGGTGAGAGCATAAGATGACTTTGCCATGGATGTTCAAGACATGACCAGGCAGTTTGCTAGAGCTAGTGGTCATTCTGAGGAAGCTGGTGATGCAGGAACTAACCTTGGAGGATCAGTGGCTGAAGCTTCTAAAGATGTTGCTGCGGGAGGTGATGAAGATAGACCAACAGCAGCAGAGGAAACCGAGCCGACGAGTCAAATCAAGAGAAGTGAAGATAGTGAGGTCCAACCTAGGGGGAGTATTGAAGATCATGTTAGGTTGGACTCACTTTAGTATAGATGTTTACTTTACATTGTAATAGGACTTTGTTAGTTTCATTTTGTATTTGTTTGTAATTAGCAGTTTTGGCAGTCCAGCGAACTGTGAGCGAATCTATACATTCGCTCACAGTTTGCTGTTTTGGTTTACCCGACGAACTTGTGTTCTGCGGGTGAAACTATAGTTTCGGCATGATAGTTTCGCTGGTAGCGAAACTGTCAGCGAATCTATGACTGCTATATATACTATTGTCATTTCACTTTGTGAGGAGAGCTTGCAAAACCCTAATCGTGGAATTCTGTTGCAAGCTACCATTTCTAAGCAGTTACTTCATTGAAATACAATTGTGCTTGTTGTTATTGAGTGAGTTTGTTCATTTGAGTACCAATTATGTCTAGATTCATCATATTCACTTCTCAATTGTTGTTATTTGGATTGTGTGTTTGATATTGATCAAATTATCCTATCAATTGTACTGTTCATCGATCACATGGACCAACAGAAATCAAAATTAAGATGGGTGGACGTGTGTGAATCATAGAACAAAGAGGGATAATAATAATGTTATGATTTCATTGATGTTGATAAACAAGTTACAATGAGAATTATAGATGACTGGTGAAATCAAACCCACCCAAAGGAGAGGATTTCTCCTTGGGTGGTGATTCACACCATTGGAAACACACACAAAAAGCCACATATGCAAAAATGCACAAGTGGGTCTATTTATACTAATATTACAACATGACCTAATTTTGACTTTCTAATTGTCTTGATGTTGACTTTGTCATGTTGAATTGTCTTGTTTTGATGTAATCAACTTGGTCTTTGAACTTGTACAATGACATCTTCAGTTGGATGTAATTATGATTTGGTAAGCTTCAGTTTATTCCATTGTTGAATCCCAACATTCTCCTTCAGCTTTTCCCTAGCTGCCTTTTTTTCTCCTGGTCCATTTCACCTTGCTCTTTGTAAAAGAGCCATAAGATCGTGCCATTATCATGAGGGATAGTTCTTCAAGAGAGTAGCCCCTTGAACATAGGAAGATTGTCCTCTCACTCCTCAGCTATTGTTCAGCAACCTCTTTCTTCTTGCTTTTCTTCCTTTAAGGCCAACCTTGCTGCTTCTTCTTGTTCCTTCTGCAGCAGGGTTACCTTTTCTAATTCCACCAGCTCCTCAAGTGTTAGGAGGAGCACATCTTCACTTGTTGTTCTAAGTTTGACAAGCTTATCAATGATCTCCACTCTCTTTTGGATTTTGATAGCCTCCTGGTTTTCCATATTTGCTTTGCTACTTGCAGCTAATAGCTTCCCAGTGAGGAGTTTCCTTTTCTCTTAAGTTTTTCCAATCTTTCCTCCTCTAGCAATTCTTCACAGTCAACTTCCTTTTACCTTTGATGTTTTCGGAAGCTTGAGTCTTTGGAGATTCAGGTGCAGAGGATTTAGGTTAGTGGGTGGTGATTTGAGCTTGTAATGATGAAATTGCTTGAATGAGACAATTTTTGAGAAAGTATTCACTGTTTATCTCAGAGGCCAAGTCAAGAATTACCTCTGTGACAAAGAAGATAACCCTTCCACAGCTTGTACTTCAGCTTCAGAAGTAAGAGGAATTGCACTTCTGTCCCAACTGATTCAGTTGCTGGGCCATTAGTCCTATTTCCCCTTCGAAATCAATCTCCGGTTCAATGTGAACCTTAGGTTGACCAACTCCTTCCTCGGTTGTAGGAGGTGCATTCAACCTTTAAAGCTCTTCAGCTCCAAAGTATGCCATAACAACATCCGGACTTGGTTGTTCAAGAGATGATCCTATTAGGAACTTGGTTAGGAACCTATTCAGATCTATGAGAATCCTTGGGTTCCCTTGAAGAATGATAGGAGGACGCTCAGGGAAAAATTGCTTGCTGATCAGGATATCTTGAAGATAGAGTAGAAAGAGTTAAGCTTTGCTGCTCCTCATGTGTTTTACTTTGAACTTTCTCCCCCTTTTTGGTAGCATCATCTTGAGAGCTTGATGAGCTAATGGAAGAAGTCAAAGAGACTTGGACTGGTACATGCCTAACATATCTCTCAATCTGTTTCTTAGCTAGTTCAGCCTTGAGATTTTCAATCTCAAGTTGCTGAGTGGTAGACCTATCCTCTAAAGTCTTAACCCTAGATTCAAGGTTTGAGACTTTAGAAAGTAGGTCTTTAATTCTGAGTTGCATACTTCCCTCATGTTCCTTAGAAGAATCACAGGGAGATGAGGTAACATACCTAGTATGTTCATCCTCACCACCAGATGTGGTTTTTTGGTACCCTGGTTTCCTTTGCTGAATGATGTCTCTCGTAGAGTCACCAATAGGCAAAGTTGCCATAGATTTAGTCTTAAAGATGTTACCACTATCCTGAGAGTTCAATGAGACACTCTCTGTAGTGGTAGCTGAATCTACATGTGTTAGGATCAGTGATCTACGTTTGATGATTAGAGAGTATTGCAGCGGAAATCAAACATTGAATTAGACAATTCACAAGAACACAATTGATATTCAATATAAAAGTAAACAGTTATATAGAGAGAGGAATTCTGCGAAAGATATTTCATTCAATATGCGCTTTCGTGGTAACAGAATGTCACACGTACAATTAGGTCAACATCTCTTATATAGGAGATGTGACGTCTGCTGATGTCACTTGATAGTGACATCTAACAGAATATTCAATACTGCTAGTTAACACAACTACTGAAGATGTCAAACAGCTGACATCTTCTTACAAAAATACTAAGTGTTAACTATCACTACAACTACTGAAAAGAAACTACTGAAACTACAACGACTGAAGAACATGCTCTTCAGTCGTTTTACAAGTACTGAAATAGAAAAGAAACTACTGAAAGGAAACCATCACAACAACTGAAGAATGCTTCTTCAGCTATTATAACAAACTCTGAAGGCATCAATACTTGTACTTGAACTTCAGCTGTTGTCATTAACTGATGTCTTCAGCTGTTGTCTTCAGTCTTTGTACTTCAGCTGTTGATCTTCAGTACTTTAGTCTTCAGCTGTTGATCTTCAGACTTTGGTCTTTAGCTGTTGAAGTCTTCAGTACTTTAGTCTTCAGCTTTTTAAGTATTCAGTACTTTAGTCTTCAGCTGTTGAAGTCTTCAGTCTTTAGTCTTCAGCTTTTTAAGTCTTTAGTACTTTAGTCTTTAGCTGTTGATCTTCAGACTTTGGTCTTCAGCTGTTGAAGTCTTCAGTACTTTGTTCTTCAGCTGTTGCTCTTCAGACTTTGTGAAACAGCTGATCAAGTCTTCAGTAGTTGTTGTGATGTTTATGGAACTTAGAGGTTTTTCTAATCAGGCTCATTGGTTCTTTTGGTCCAACAAACTCCCCCTGAACCAATGCAGCCAAAACCTCTAAACTTATTGAAGATGTTCCACTTATTATGGCAGAAAGATTGGTCTTTTTGTCTTCTAGATCAGCTCAGAAGTGACCCATGTAAGCACAGACCTGGGAAGAAGTCTCAATGATCTGTTTGGCAAAGAGCTGTTACCCCATCCATGAGATCTACTTCCTAACAATGAGTCTGTATGACTCCTTGTATAGGCCTCAAGGAAGGTTATTGTTCCTCCATGGTAAGCTCTTCTGCTCCTCCTTCAAAATGTGATTCTGGCCCATAATACTCAGATAGGTATTTGACCTGCTTCCCATTTTTGAGTTCCACAGTTGTTATTACTCTATAAGCAAATTCATCTGGGTGATTACCCTCTAAGAACAACTGGAACTCATTGTTTTTAACTTCCTCAAGCCTCTTATATACTAACCCCTTTTTCACCATTTTATTCTCCAGCATCTTTTGTGGGGTCAGTTTAGCTTTATAGGCTTTCTTGAAGTCATCTAAGATTTCCCAGGGTGATATTACAAAGACTAGTGAGATCACTTCATCTACAATCTTCTTCACTTGGCCAATGTATCTCTGTGGAATGTTTTTCTTTTGAATCCTATGAGACACCCTGGGATCAGGCCAAATCCTCACTCTCTCCTTTTGATATTGAAATGTATGTTTAAGAGTGTATAACCTGAGAGCATGCTACTTCATGTTGATGATTGAAGATGTGGTAGCATATGCTTTGTCAACTCTTCTCAACAGTTCCTCATCATGTTGTTTGTGAAGCTCTTCTTTTTCTAACTTCACTTTCACAGTTTGCCTTTGAGACTCAGGAGTAACTGTTGGAGGGTGACTTGTGGCCTTAGGCAATTGTATAATAGCTGAGATTGGCAGCCTATCTTCATCTTCATCATTATCTTCTTTATCTTCTTCTAGCCTCAGTACCCTTCTCTTCCTCTTCTGGGGTACATCATCGGCTATTGGTTTTGAGGGTAAGGGAATTGGTTTGGTGGGTTGTGGTTGTGGTGGTTTTGGGGGTAAAGGGATTGTTTTAGTGGATTTTGGTGTGGGAATTTTGACAGGCTGTTCTAGCATTTTGGATGTGAGTTCGGCTTTAGATTGCTTGACTAGTTTAGTCCTGCTCCCAGCACTAGCTTCATTTAAGGCTTCAATAACCAATCCTTTGGTATATACTTCAGACGAACAGATCTTGGTGGTTATTGCCAAGATGCTGTCCCTGGACCATGCCTTGATTTCAATCAATGATCTACCAAGATACTTAGCTATGAACCTGATCATGATTTCTAGCCTTTCCCTTTCCAACCATCATAACTTGCCTATCTAGCTTGGATTTCTTCAATCTCCAATCTTCTGATTTTTGAGTCAAGTTTTTCAGTGTCATGATCTTGCCTAAACAACTGATCAATGATGTTATCCATTGATTGGCTGTGTTCGGCATCAGCCTCCTTCACCATTGTCTCCAAGTCAGTCTCCTTTTCATTCTTCCTTTTCTTGTATGTGACATGAAAGTCTTTAGTACTTTCAGTCACTTTCTCCATGTCAGCTTCCTTCTCCTTCTCTTTCTCAGTCTCTTTCCTATCTGCAATCCTCTTTCTTTTTGCTTTCACTGATTGAATCTCCCCCTTTTTGGTTGTATTGGTTGCAAGGGTTTGATTGTCAGAAATCCTTTTGCTCACAACATCCTCTATCAAGGGTTGTATAACTGAGGGAAGCCTCTCATCAAGGGTTTTAATCACTATATCAGTGATAATTGGTGTGATGAGAGGTAAGGAATGTGAAAGATAGCAGCTATTTGCTCAGGGGGGTTCTGTCCTGAGAAATAGTGCCAGAAGCAGAGGCAGGTGGCTGAGTGTTTTGGAGTGTCTCTGTGTATGGGAGACCTTCAAAGGAAGGTGCCATCTATGGGGTTTGAGTGGTAGATGGTCTTTGATCCTAAGAAATTTTGGCAAGTAGCTCTTTGAGTCTGCTTACCTCATCCTCGAGGATGGTGTTTTGGGCTAAAACATCATAAAAGAAGCCCAGGTCATCATCAGTGTTTACTGAATCACCTGACCTCCTGATAGAATCAGGATGAACATGCTCTAAGTGTAGATCAGTAGTAGCATGTGCCCCTTGGTCATGGTACTGGGGACTTCCTGCCTCAGGACCATGTCCTTCATCAGCAGTTGCCTCTGGTGAGGTCTTATGAATGTTACCAACTTTAGTCTGATCATATGCTGAAGCAGGAGAAGTGGCAGCCTCACTAGAAGTTCCAATCTCCTTTTCTACACTCGGAGATGGAACATTGTAACCCTGTGCTGTGGGTTATCAGAAGCACTTTGGTCCTCCCCCTTAATGGTTGAGGTATGCCCAGTTGTAATTGGTTTCTGGGGAGGGGGTGAGGAGTGCAACTGACTCAGCACTTGTGTAACAATAAGTGTAGGACTTGGAGGGGCGGTTGCATGTGGAGATTGGGTAGAAGTAGATTGCACCCGGGGTGAGTGGTGCGCTTCAATGGTAACCCTCTTAATTGAGATAGGTTCCAGCAATGTGGGATCCCCAATATTGGTTGCAACAGGATCCTGTTGAGAGGATACCTGTGCGGCTTTGGCAGGTTGAGTCTTTGACATAACTGGGGGGTTAAAACCAGTATGTGTGTCCTGTTTTTGTGGTACAGGGGCATCCTCAGGGGACTCATCTCCCTGAGTAGCCGTTTTTGGCTTTTTGGATTTTGTTTTGGTGGGGACTTTGGATTTGGAGGTGGTGGCTGTGGGTTCCAGCTTTGTGGGTTTTCGCAGCTTGGCAGCCTGTTTGAGTGATTGGTTTGAGTTGTGCCTGGAGTATACCTCAGGCAATACAGCCATGGCAAGGACTCCAAGGCCAACAAGTCCCTCAGCATTCAGCTGGTTCTCTATAATGGCCATGATGAACCGAGGATATAATATCCATCGGTTAGCAATAGGTTTTGAGGCCATATCCTTAAGTTCAAGAAATATTATTTCAGAAAAATTTAAGTTTTGTTGCTCAAGGATAGAGAATAATACCTGCTGCCACCTGGTCGACATTTGATCCCAAGAAGAATTCTTAGGAGCTAAGCAAACATTCACCATATGAAAAATAGGCGTTCTGCATCATGGAAATGTTTCTTCAGGATGGTAGAGGCGCTGTGGTTACCCTGGTATCCATGGTGGGCAAAGGATAGATCAGTGGTGAGTATTGATATGATCATCATCATCAATACCACCAGGTGGAAGACATGCTGCAGAAGATGATTTATCCACATGATCTGCAACAGTTGGAGGTTGATAAGGAACATATTGCAGTATGTCCAGATCAAACAACTCCACAGGGTTTTGTTGAATCTTGTCCTTGGAGATTCATTAAACTTCACATGCAGAGTCTCTTCAACTATCTTTGTTCTATAGTTGAAGACTCTGTATGCCTTGCAAGTAGATGAATAACCAACAAAATACCCTGCATCCACCTTAGGATCAAATTTGTGGAGTTGATCCTTTGTGTTGAGAATGAAACAGGGACATCCAAAGGCTCTGAAAAATGAAATTGGAGGAGCCAAGTGATGTAAAACTTCATATGGAGTCTTCATCAACCTCTGATTTACTAAGACTCTATTCTGCACATAGCAAACTATGTTAACAGCTTCAGTCCAAAAGGTCAGTGGCAAACCAGAGTCAGCCAACATAGACCTTGCAGCTTCAATTAGGTCCTGTTCTTTCTCTCCACTACTCCATTTTGTTCTGGAGTTCTTGGGATGCTAAACTGCCTTTTGATTCCCTTTGAAAGATAAAAATCATCAAGTGTATGGTTTCTGAATTCAGTTCCATTGTCACTCCTTATACACTTGACTGATAGAGAATACAACTTCTCAACATACAACACAAAGTGTATAATCTTCTGAGCAACCTCATCCTTCGAATACAGAAAGAAAGTCCATACAAATCTGGAGTAATCATCCACATTACCAGACAGTATTTCTTCTTTTCCATGCTCATCACTCTCACAGGACCAAATAGATCCATGTGCAGTAATTGTAAGCAGCAGTGGACTTAGGTTCTTCAATAGGAGGAAATGAGACTTTGTGCTGTTTTCCTTTTAAACAAGTAGTGCAGGTTTCATCACAGTGGAACTCCTTTATTGGTAAACCTCTCACTAAACTATTGTGGATCAGCTGATTCATGTTTTTGATATTAACATGACCCAGCCTTCTGTGCCACAGTTTAGATTCCTGAGGAGAGGCTTTGGAAAATAGGCAAGGATGGCCTTTGAGAGCTATTTTCTTGGAAAGATCTAAGGCATACACTCTTCCTGTCCTTTTGGCCCTCAGGAGAGTGTGATCATCCAACACCTTATCAATCAAATTCAGAACTTTGGATGACAGAATCCTACAGTTCTGACTGGTGAAAAGAGCAACATGGCCTTTACCACACATTTGACTGACACTCAAGAGATTGTATTTGAGATTTTCCACATGATTAACATCGTCAAACTTTTTTTCCCAATTGGAGACAAAGCCTTTGCCAATGATGTAACCCTTAGCATCATTGCCAAAAGAAACAAACCCCTTCTTGCCTTGAGAATAGTCATGAAGAAGAGAGCTGTTCCCTGTCATATGCATAGATCCTCCACTGTCTACATACCAAATGCTACTTTGGCATGCTGAAGAACCCTGCAATCATAAACAATTAGTTAGTTTTTGAGACCCAAACCTTTTTGGTTTTGGGTCTATTCACATCAACAGATGGTAAACTAATAGATTTGCTATGAATAACAGCCTGAGGGGATGGAGATGGTGAAGAAGAAGAATCCTTTGGCATGGATTTTCTTCTCTGTGGTTTCAGCACAGGAGCATCTAATTGGTTGACTCTCCCCAATAGATGTTGAACCATCATAACAAGTTGTGTCTGATTCTGTGATAAAGCCTTCAGCTCATCAGACACATTAGTGCTTGAGATTGATGGATTCCTATGTTGTACCATCTCCCTTTGAGCAACCTCAGCTGTTGCCTGATTAACCCCTTGCTTTTTAGATTTCTTTTTGGATTTAGGGGTCATAGGTTTTGATGTTGCTGGTACAAATTTGGTTTCAAACTCAGTTTTCATGTTATCCATTTGCTTTTTGATGTTCTCATTATGTTTGAGTTTGGAGCCCTTTTTATACCAGCAATCATCAGTAAGATGATTGAATAAGCCACATATTTCACAAGGCTTTTTCTTCATCTTAAGTTGATCATCTGCCGAAGAAGATGAAACTACTGAAGACTTATTCTTCAGCAGTTTGCTATCAGTGCTAGCAGTTTTCTTCCCTTTAGTACATGCTTTCTTGATATCTTCTTCAGTAGTTTTCCCACCCTTTCTACTTGCAGTTTTCTTCCCTTTAGTACATGCAGTAGTTTGGGTTTGTTCTCCAGGTGTTATGACATGCACTTTAGTACTTTCAGTACTTTGTGAAATACCACCTGGAGTGATCAACTTTTTGATCATGTGAGTGTCAGCATTTGAACCATCAACATCAGCTGATAGGTTCTGAGAGGAATTAATGCTGACTTCAACTCTGATGGTGCTGTATCAGATAGTATATCACATGATGAAAAGGATTGGTTATTGCTTTCACCATCAGATTTTACCTCTGCTCTGGGAGTAAAATCTATAGGAGGAGCAGTGTGATTATAACCAATGCCAAACTTCACATTGGAAGCAGACTGCTTACTAAGAAGCATTTGAAAACCCTTGGAAGAATGTACCCATCAATCACACTCTACCTGGGTAGTTGCAAGTGTTTCTTTGAGGTCTCTGTACTTCTCTAGAAGTACCTCTTCCCTAGCCTTATCATCAGTGATTTGACATTTAAGTTTGTAAATCTCATCATTCTTATCATTAAGCACAGACTCAACTTCAGCATTTCTTTTGGATATTATTTGTTCTAGCTCAATGTTCTTGTTAATCAAAGCTACATTTGCTTCTCTAATAGATGCAAATGCAGCTATGCATGTTTCAGAACATAGCTTGGCTTTGGCCCTAGAGGATACCTGTGATACCTGTGTTGTGGAGGCATTAGAGGATGAGGTATCAGCAGACTCCAGAGCCATAAGAGCAAGGTTTCCAAAAGGACTGTCACCACCATGTTGACCAGCACCAGAGAACAGTTATTCATGACCAGACATATCATCTGGTAGACTGCTCCAGTCAACAACTCCTGGGGTGAAAAAGCTGTGTTGTTGAGGTTGAGATTGTTGATGAGATTGGGAAGGTTGAGGTTCAGGTAATGCTTGTGGTTTTTGTGCCATAGGAGCTTGAACTGGATTTGGCTGAGGCATGTAATAGCAGGGATAAGGATATGACATTGGACCCTGAGGGACAAAGTATGCAGGAGATATAGGGTGTGAATGATGAGCAGAACTCGCAGGATGTTGCCCTCTGTTTTGTGGACTAGTGCTTGGAAAAGTCACAAAGGGTGCAGAGGAGTTAGATCCAGTTGATCTACACTCTCTTGCAAAGTGTCCAAGCCTTTGGCATTTGTGACACCTCAACTTACTCTTGTCAAAACCAACTTTGGTTTTGCCAGAGAGTCCAGGAAATTTCCTGCCAGTTTTCTTGTAGAACTTTTGAGATCTGATATTAACTAAGGCCATTTGGCTTAGAATATCCATCTCTTCTAAATCATCATCAGCAATACCCTTCAGATCATCCATGATGAAGCATAAATTGTCACTATTACAGTTTGATTGACTATCAACACCAACAAATGCATGATCAGAACTGTTTGAAGAGAAATCCATATGCTCATCATAATTGCTTTCAGAAGCAGCATATTCTGACTCATGACCAACCAAGACAGTGTTCCCTGGTAGAAAGTCATCAGTGAGCTTTCCTGATGATGCCAGTTTCCTTTTCTGCTCTATCTCTCTCTCGAATGTAAGCAGTTTCCCATGAAGTTGGGTGAGAGATAGGCTATCCAGATTTGCACTGGAGCGTAGGACAATAGTGTATGTGTCCCATCTCTCAGGTAGTGATCTGAGGAATCTGTTATTCATCTGGTTATTGGTGTATTCCTGTTTGACCATTTTCAGCTTAGAGATCAAACAAGAAAAACGCTCAAACTGTTGAGTCAGTGTCTCACCCTTTATATGAGAGAATGTCTCATATTGTTGGGCAAGGATTTCTCTGTTGTTTGCTAAAACCTCATCTGTTCCACCGAATTGTTCCTTCAGTGCATTCCAGAGGTCATGAGCAGTTTCATGATGCATAAGCCCTGAATAGATTTCATTAGGCAAAGCCATGGCCAGAATACCATGCGCTTTAGCATCAATCTCAAACAGTTTCCGGTCCTCATCTGAGTATTGTTCCTTCTTCTTCGGAACCATTTGGTTGGTTTCCGGATTGTTCACCATAGGCTTGTGTGGACCATGTAGCACAGATGTCCAACAACCTGAACTGTTAACAGACAGGTGATGAAGCATCCTTCGTTGCCATATGTTATACTCAGTCCTAACCAGCATCGGAGGCTTGGTTGAGGAACCGGTATTGTGAGGGTCATTAGAAGGAGTAGTCATTCTCAGATTCAACCAAATTCAATTAAGCTTTAGCAGATTTAGAACAAAAACACAACAAACCAAATCGAACCAAAAGAGAGCTCAAAGTGAATAAACGAAAGCAGCAGAAATTCAATAATCTATAACCAATTCTTGCAAATATGCTAATTCAATCAAACATAGATATCGAATAGCAGTTTCAATGATCAATTGTTAGATCGATCAATGATTAACCTGCTCTGATACCAATTGTTAGATCAAACATCAGTGGGACTCATCTTAGTTTGGGTTTTCTGATAGGGGATAGAGATTAGAGGTTTCTCTAGGCTCATTTGATTCATAGATGGGTGTTGTGGATCAACATCATGGCCTTGAAAAGACATGATTTCTTCCTCAGTACCTAATAAAAGGTTAGTGAAGGATATGGAAGTTATGCCTAATGACCTAGGACCTTAATAAATGTCTAGATGCATTAAGCCTATGATTTGGTTGTCCTTTTTTGGCTGTGTAGGGGAGTATATTAACTTACCCTAAGGGCTTGAAGTTTCGGTTTGGGGCTCACTGGATTGTGACCGAGGAGACTTAATACCCATATTGAGATCAATAGTGAAGGATGGTGGGACCTCAGACTGAGTGGGAGCCTATGTTTCCACTCTAGCCTTTTTGGGTTGAATAAGGGGAACTTGTTCAATTAGAGTAGATTAAACAAGGGTTTGTTTGAAGCGTCTCTGATATGTATATTTTATAGGATAGGAAGGAATATTTGGCATTGAGGTGGTTAGTACTAGTGTGGGTTCATCACCTGTAGGGTCAAAGGGATGTCACCAGGAGCTATATGCTTAATCATACCTAAAAGAAGCGTCGTATGTCTTCTAGTGAAGTTGGTGGACACCCTCTTTAGCACATTGAATATGGCAGCCTCATGTTAGGGATAGGTAGAGTAACTATAATGACAAGCTTCTTCTGATCCAGCTCATAGTTGATGATGTGTTCAATAAACTAGGGATACATATAGAATGTTTCCGTTTGAAGGTTTCCTCGGAGGTTGTTTAGCACAAATCTTGAGTACTTGAACTATGTGAAGTAGGAACTTCTAGTTGTAAAAGAAATTGAATTTTTAGACAATAGACCTGCTTATATCTCCACCATATCCCATTTGGGCATACTGTCTTCTAAATCTATTTTGGGGAATTCAGTTTAAGAACCCTCATCATGAAGCTCTAGATGCTCCCTGATGGTCTATTCAGATATGATCAATTCGTGGCTAAGAATTGTTGACTTAATGATCTTGACTTTGTTTAGAGTTTCAAGCTGATCATTTCCCAGAACTCTGCCATATGGTTTGAGTAAACCATGGGATTAATGGTTAGGGTTGTGTAGTAGGTGGACTAGGTTAGAAACTGGATGACTTTTAGAGAAGTCAGCATCTTTGGAAGAGTCAAGGAGTGCTACTTGATTATGCTAATGGTTTAGTGCCATTGTTGGAAAAATTACTGAGGACATTAAGCTGATTTAGGAGTAAAGGTGAAAACGAAGGAAACTTAGGGCAGTGGATTTGGTAAAAAGATTAAAAGGATAAGTCTGAGTATTTAAATGGGTGAAATGGCAGATGGATAATGTGAAGTGACAACTGGGGTATTGTAGAGATTAATTGAAGAGGCTGAAGCAACCAAACACTCAAAGTCTTCTGCATGCATGCTGCATAAGTACTGAAGAAGAATGTTTCAGAAGTTTCACACAAGCACCAGAAATATTCTAATTGTGAAATCTTTCGAAGCCAAGACCAATATCTTCCGAAGCCAAAGATGAAATCTTCCGAAGCTTTAGAGACAAAGTCTTCTGAAGCTCAACACTTGAAGACAGATTTCTTCCGAAGACTTTTAACAACATGCTTTATCTGATGTACTATTCCATAAAGCTGGACACCTTTCCGCTGCTACTCTGTAAAGTCACCAACTTACATGAGTTGGTGAAAAGGTCCATGCTTTTGGTAACTGTACATTGAGGCCTTGAGTTTGTAAACTTTCTACTTCATGTACTTTATCCTTTTTGTAATAGATAATTATGTGAGCTATGGCATGTCATAGTCACTGTTAGGATCAATGATCTAAGTTTGATCAATTAGAATAGATTGCAGCGGACATTCGAACAATGAATTAGATAATTTAGCAAGAACTCAATTGATATTCAATAGAAAAGCACACGGTTATAGAGAGAGAGAGAATTATGCAAAAGGAATATTTCATTCATATGCTTTCGTGGTGGCTGAATGTCACACGTTACAACTAGGTCAACATTCCTTATATAGGGAATGTGACGTCTGCTGATGTCACTTGATAGTGACATCTAACAGAATTATACCAACTATTAAAACTATGCAAACTACTGAGAATGTTCTCAACTAATGATTACATCTCAGAGAATGCTAAGTACAAAAACATAAAACTACTGAACTAAAACTACTAAAACTATAAACTATTGAAATGTAAATTACAAGTACTGAAAAGGAAAACCATCACAACTACTGAAGTTAATAACTTCAGCTATTGTGACAACTGCTAAAGTTAATAACTTCAGCTGTTGTGAAAACTACTGATCACTCTGGTCTTCAGTCTTTGTCTTCAGTCTTTGTCTTGAGTACTTTACTTTCAGACTTTGTCTTCAGTACTTTACTTACAGACTTTGTCTTCAGTAGAAGTCTTCAGATTTTGTCTTTAGACTTTGTCTTCAGACCTTGTAATCAGCTGATGTCTTCAGCTGTTGTAATCTTCTTCAGCAGTTGTAATCTCTGTGGGACTTAGAGGTTTTTCTGATCAGGCTCATTGGTTTTTTGGTCCAACAAACTCCCCCTGAACCAATTCAGCCAAAACCTCTAAACTTATTGATGATCCTACTTATTCTTGGCAGAAACACCCTCTTGATCAGCTTCAGAGGTAATCATTTAAGCACAGGCCGGGAAAAGGTTTCTAATCTTTTGATTGGCTAAGTATGGAAATGAACTCTGTCTTGGGGAAACTGGACACAGAGTCTTATCCCAACCATGAAACCTAATTCCCATTAATGATTCTGTAAGACTCACTAGCATAGGCCTCAAGGAGAACAACTTGTTCCTCCTTGGTGAGTTCTTCTGCTTCTCCCTCAAAGAAGAACTCTGGGCCATAATACTTAGACAGATATCTCACTGTCTTTCCATTCTTCAACTCCACAGTTGTGATCTCTCTGTAAGCAAATTCATCTGGGTGAGAGCCTTCAAGCAACAACTGGAGTTCACTCTTCTGAAGATCTTCAAGTCTTTTGTATAACAACCCTTCTTGATCATTTTGTTCTCAAGAATAGATTGAGGAGTTGTCTTGGAGTTGTGAGCTCTCTTGAATTCTTCAATGATCTCCCAGGTGAGACTACCATGGCCAACATAATTGCAGCACTCAAGGTCTTCTTCACTTGGCCATGATATCTACCAGGTATGTTCTTCTTATGAATTCTAGAACTTACCTTGGGGTCTGGCCAAATCCACACTCTTTCTCTTTGATGTTGGAATGTATGTCTAAGAGTGTATAGCCTCAGAGCTTGTTTCTTCATTTCTTGAATGGATGAGGACTGAGGGAAGTCCTTGTCAACCATCTTGAGAAATTGCTCATCATGCTGCTTCTGCTGTTCTGCTTCTTTAATCTTTACTTTCACCATCTGCATTTGCAAGTCAGGTGTAATCACTTGTTGACTTCTGTGCTCAGGTGATTTAAGTTTGAGAACAGCAGAGATTGGCAGACTATCTTCATCATCATCCTCTTCTTCATCTTCTTCTACCCTCAACACCCTTCTCCTCCTTCTGGTGTATCACTGGGTAAGGTTTGAGGTGGTTTTTGGGCTAAAGGGATTGGTTTTGTGGGTTGAGTTGTGGGTGGTTTTGGTTTAGGGATAGATTTGGAAGATTTTAGAGATGAGGGTTGTTTTTGAGTGGGAGTATGTGAAGACTGATCTAGCATTTTGGTGGTGAGTTTGGCTTTGGAGAGCTTTGCCATTTCAGTTCTCTTCCCAGCACCTGCTTCATCCAGTGCTTCGATGATCAACCCTTTATTGTAGCCTCCAGCAGAGCAGATTTTCTTGGTTATCTCCAAGATACTGTCTCTGGACCAGGACTTTATCTCTATCAATGATCTTCCAAGGTATTTGGCAATAAATCTTATCATTATCTCCAATCTTTCCCTTTCCAACACACTATAACCAGCCCATCTTGCTTGAATCTCTTCTATTTCCAGCCTTCTGATCTCAGTATCTAAAGTGGCTGTGTCATGACCTTGTCTAAGGAGCTGATAAATAATTTTATCCATGGATCTGCTATGAGCTTCATTAGCATCTTTGACAAGATCTTCTAAGGATTTTTCCTCATCAGCTTTTGACTCAGCACTTTTCTTTCGTTTGTAAGTGATCAGCTGATCTTTCTTCTCTTTATCTGTGCTCAGCTCTTGCACTGTGATCAGCTGTTCTGAGATTAGTTCTTTCTCCAACTCCTTCTATTTTGCACGTTCTTTCTCATCATCAACTCTTTTCCTTTTCTTTTCTTTCACTGCCTTAGACTTAGTAGTCTCCCCCTTTTTGGTTGCATTGGGATCAGGGGCTTGGAAGGCAGAAAGAGACTTGTGAACAGCATCATTAATAGGGTTTGTAGATTTGAGGAGATCCTCTCATCAATGGCTTTATGTACAATCTCAGTAATGATTGGAGTGATGAGAGGTAAGGAGTTTTGAAAGATAGCAACCATTTGCTCAGAGGGGTTCTGTCCCTGAGAGATGGTGCCAAAAGCAGTGGCTGGTGGCTTAGTTATGTGTATGGCTTAGTGTTTGGTGAACCTTCAAATGAAGGTGCCATCTGTGGGGTTATTGGGGTAGATGGACTTTGATCCTGAGACATTTTGGCTAGCAGCTCTTTGAGTCTGCTCACCTCATTCTCTAGGATTGTATTATGGGCTAAGACATCATAGAAAAAGCCCAGGTCATCATCAGTCTTTGCTGAATCATCTGACCTCCTGATGATTTCAGGATGTACATGCTCTGAGTGTAGATCAGTATAAGCATGTGCCCCTTGTTCTTGGTACTAGGGACTTCCTGCCTCAGGACTATGTCCTTCATTGACAGTTGCCTCTGGTGAGGTCTTAGATATGTTACCAACTTCATCCTGATCATTTGCTGAATCAATAGAAGCGGCAGCCTGACCAGATGTTCTAATCTCCTCTTCTACACTTGGAGATTGAACATTGTAACCCTGTGCTGTGGGTTATGAGAAGCATTTTGGTCCTCCCCCTCAATGGTTGAGGTATTCCCAGTGTTGATTGGTTTCTGGGGAGGGGGTGAGGAATGCAACTAACTCAGCACTTTAGCAACTATAAGTGTTGGGCTTTGAGGGGTGGTTTCATGTGGAGATTGGTCAGAAGCAGATTGCACCCGGGGTGAGAGGTGCTCTTCAATGGTAACCTTCTCAACTGAGATAGGTTCCAGTAATGTGGGATCCCCAATTGTGGTTGCAACAGGATCCTGTTAAGAGGATACCTGTGCGGCTTCAGTAGGTTGAGTCTTTAACATAACTGGGGGGTTAGAACTAGTATGTGTTTCCTGTATTTGTGGTACAGGGGCATCCTCAGGGGACTCATCTCCCTGAGTAGCCTTTTCGGGTTTTTGGATTTGGGTTTGGTGGGACTTTGGATCTGGAGTGGAGGCTGTGGGTTCCCTCTGCTTGGGTTTTAGTATCCGGTAGCCCCTTTTAGAGTAGGGTCTGAGTTATGTCTGGAGTATACCTCAGCTAAATAGCTGGAGCAGGGATCCAAGACCAACAAGGCCATCAGATTTTAATTGATTCAAAATTATGGCCATCAGAAACCTGGGATAAGTAGCCATCTGTTTGCCACAAGTTTCTGAGCCAGATCCTTAAGTTCCATGAACACTATCTCAGAAAAATTTAGATTTTGGCATTCAAAGATAGAGTACAATACCTGTTGCCATCGTGAAGACATCTGATCCCAAGAAGATGTCTTTGAAGCAAGGCAGACATTCACCATGTGGAAGATAAGTCATTCAGCATCATGGAAGTGCTTTTTAAGAATGGTTGTAGCACTTAAGTCGCCTTCATACCCATTGTTGATGAAAGACATATCAGTGGCGCGTTTCGGTATTCTTTAGTATAGGTGCCATCATGCAAATTTAGGGTTTTACGAATGATGTCGGGGGTGATGAGCACCTGTTTCTGGTTCACCAATGACTAGAGAGTGATTTGGCTATCATTCTCACCAGTTGTTACAGAGACGTTGGTCCAGAATTGGGTTAAGGAATCAGGGTATATGGTAGGATTCAGAAGAAAGGCTGTTCGGTATTGGGAATCCACCATAAGATCGATGGCATTATCAAACTTGTTCCAGAAGGCCGATTTCGAAAGGTAGGCAACACAGTTGTGTCGGGGTGTGAGTTTCATGGTCGCCATTGTTGAGAGAGAAAAGGATTGAAAACGGCTAATGAAACGTTTGGCTATAAGTGCAGGTATTTATAGGTTAAGAAAAAGGCTGAAAAGAAAACGACTGAAAGTGTTGGTGTTGTCATCAGTTGTTATGAAAACAACTGAAGACTTGGTTTTAACTATCAGACGTTTGAAAACAACTGAAGACTTGGTTTTAGTCATCAGTTGTTGTGAAACAGCTGAGGACTTGGTGTTAGTCATCAGTAGTTGTGAAACTACCGAAGACATGGTTTTGTCATCAGCTGTTTAAGGTGAAACAACAGTTTGTAGAAATGACTGAAGAGAAAATTCCCATCAGTAGTTTTCGTCAATTCTTAGCTTTTCAGCTGTTTCATACTGTCCTCAACACTTACTCATCAGACTTTTTAGCTGTTTTAAGTTGTTTCATAGGACATCAGTACTTATATGTTTTTACTGACAACAGTAGTTTAACTACATCAGTTTCTTTTAACAGAATCAATACATATTTGTGAGATGTTTACTAATGGTCATGAGTACTTGTTTACTGAGATCATCAGTAGTTGTCACTTATTCTAGCTGCAGCATACCAAGCCTTAACACAAGATTCTGGAAAGTTGAACCATCCAAAGGCTTAGTAAATATATCTACAAGCTCATCAGCACTTGGCACAAACTTTGGATCAATCAGACCTTTTTCAAAACAATCCCTAATAAAATGGTGTCTGATCTCTATATGTTTGGTCCTAGAATGCTGGACTGGATTCTTGACAATGCACAAAGCTGAAGCACTATCCATTAATAATGGAGTCTTAGTCTCTGTAATGCCACAATCCAATAATTGATTCTGAAGCCAGAGTACCTGAGATGTACAACTTGCAGCTGCAATGTACTCTGCTTCAGCAGTGGATGTAGCAACAGATGTTTGTTTCTTACTTTGCCAAGAAATCAAACAGTTGCCTAGGAATTGACATCCACCAGAAGTTGACTTTCTGGTTAACTTACACCCTGCATAGTCACTATAAAAAAGTAACTAATTTGCAAGAGTGTCTAGTGGAATACCAAAGACCTAGAGATTGTGTACCTTGCAGATATCTAAAGATCCTCTTGACTGCAATCAAATGAGACTCTTTAGGAGCAGCCTGAAATCTAGCACAAACACAAGTTGCAAACATGATATCTGGTCTAGAAGTTGTTAAATACATCAAGGACCCAATCATACATCTGTAAAGTGTTTCATCAACAGCTTTACCTTTCTGATCTACATCTAGTTGTGTGGTGTTGCACGTGGGAGTAGAACAAGGCTTACAGTTTTGTAAATCAAACTTATTCAAAAGATCTTTTGTATATTTTGACTGATGAATGAAGGTTCCATCAGCCTTTTGTTTGATTTGCAAGCCTAAAAAGAACTATAATTCTCCCATTGCACTCATTTCAAACTTTTGTTTCATTAAACTTGTAAAATCATCACACAACTGGGGATCAGAGGATGCAAAAATAATATCATCAACATAAATTTGAACAAGTAGCTTATGCTGATCCACTTTCTTAATAAACAAAGTTTATCTATAGAGCCTCTAGTGAAATTATTTTTAGGAAGAAAACTTGAAAGTGTTTCATACCAGGCTCTAGGAGCTTGCTTCAACCCATAAAGAGCCTTATCAAGTTTATACACCCAATAAGGATGTTTATTGTCCTCAAAACCTGGTGGTTGACACACATAAACCTCTTCTTTTATTTTTCCATATAAAAAAGCACTTTTGACATCCATTGAAAAACTTTAAGATTGTGGAATGCAGCATAGGCTAAGAACAATCTAATTGCCTCTAGTCTGGCTACAGGGGCAAAGGTTTCATCATAATCAATACCTTCTTCTTGTGAAAACCCTTGTACAACCATTCTAGCCTTGTTCTTGAAATAAGCCCATTTTCATCAGTTTTATTCCTAAACACCCATTTAGTGCCTATTGCACACTTACCTGGGGGTAGAGGAACCAGTTCCCACACTTGCTGCTTTTTGAACTGAAGTAGCTCAAGCTGCATGGCTTCAACCCATCCATTGTCTCTTAAGGCAACATGATAGTTCTTTGGCTCTAGCTGATTGATGAAGAGAGCATAGAAGCAAAAGTTGGACAATTGACTTCTGGTTGAGACACCAGCATTGATATCACTAATGATTTGAGACATGGGGTGATTCTTCAGCTCTTGGTACACTATAAGATCAGGGCAAGTGTTTGTAGCAGGTTCAGCACCAGCAGATGATGATCCAGATTCTTGAAACCAAGTATGAGATGGCAATTCAAATGATGTAGAGAAATCAGAAATCTCATCAGCATTTGTTGTGGATAAGCTGCTGAGGCTACAGGAACATCAAGTTTAGTGGACTCAGGCAGTTGATCACTAAATATGAAAAGGTGAGTACTGATATCATCATCATCTTCAGTACCACCAGGTGGAAGACTTGCTGCAGAAGATGATTTATTCACATGATCTGCAACAGCTGGAGGTTGATAAGGAACATATTGTAGTATGTCCAGATCAAACAACTCCACAGGGTTTTGTGGAATTTTATCCTTAGGTGATTATTGAATTTCACATGCAAGGTTTCTTCAACTATCTTTGTTCTGCAGTTGACGACTCTGTAAGCCTTACATGTGGATGAATATCCTACAAAATACCCTGCATCCACCTTAGGATCAAATTTGTGGAGTTGATCCTTTGTGTTGAGAATGAAACAAGGACACCCAAAGGCTTTGAAGAATGAAATTAGAGGAGCCAAATGATGTAGAACTTCATATGGAGTCTTCATCAACCTCTGATTTACTAACACTCTATTCTGCACATAGCAAGCTGTGTTGACAGCTTCAGCCCAAAAGGTCAATGGCAAACCAGAGTCAGCCAACATGGACCTTGCAGCTTCAGTTAGGGTCCTATTCTTTCTCTCCACTACTCCATTTTGTTCTGGAGTCCTTGGGATGCTAAACTGCCTCTTGATTCCCTTTGAGAGATAAAAATCATCAAGTGTATGGTTTCAGAATTCTGTTCCATTATCACTCCTTATACACTTGACTGATAGGGAATACTGCTTCTCAACATACAACATAAAGTTTATAATCGTCTGAGCAATCTCATCCTTTGAATGCAAGAAGAAAGTCCATACAAATCTGGAGTAATCATCCACAATTACCAGATAGTATTTCTTCTTTGCCATGCTCATCACTCTCACAGGACCAAATAGATCCATGTGCAGTAATTGCAAGCAGGCAGTGGACTTAGGTTCTTCAATAGGAGGGAATGAGACTTTGTGCTGTTTTCCTTTCAAACAAGCAGTGCAGGTTTCATCACAATGGAACTCCTTTCTTGGTAGACCTCTTACTAAACTATTATGGATCAACTGATTCATGTTTTTGAGATTTACATGATCCAGCCTTCTGTGCCACAGTTTAGATTCCTGAGGAGAGGCGTTGGAGAACAAGCAAGGATGACCCTTCAAATCAATCTTCTTTTACAAATCCAGGCATATACTCTTCCAATCCTGTTGGCCTTCAGGAGAGTATGTTCATCCAATACCTTGTCATCAGCCTCAAAACTTGGGAAGACAGAATCCTGCAGTTCTGGCTTGTGAAAAGTGCAACATGCCCTTTATCACACATCCGACTGACACTCAGTAGATTATACTTCAGATTCTCCACATGGTTGACATCATCAAACCTGATTTGTCCATTAGACACGTATCCTTTCCCGATGATGTAACCTTTAGCATCATTTCCAAATGAAACAAATCCCTTCTTTCCTTGAGAGTAGTCATTAAGAAGAGAACTGCTCCCAGTCATATGCATAGATCCTCCACTGTCTACATACCAGATGCTCCTTTGGCATGCTGAAGAACCCTGCATTCATCATAAAGAACTAGTTAGGTTTTGAGACCCAAACCTTTTTGGTTTTGGGTCTGTTTTCAACAACAGATTTAACCATAACTTGTTTCTCATGATTAACAGCTGATGAAGGTGGAGATGGTGCTGAAATGGATTCCTTGGATTTGGGCTTGGAATACCTTTTCAGTGATTTGATCACAGGTGCATCTAGTTGGTTAACTCTCCCAACAAATGCTGAACCATCATAACAAGTTGTGTCTGATTTGTATCTAAAGCTTTCAGCTCTTGTGACATATCAGTACTTGTTTTTGATGAGTTCCTATGGCCACCATTTCCTCCTTGAAATCACCAGACTTAGTCTGATGTTTATCAGGAAGCACTATCAGCTGTTTTATATAAACCTATCCTTCTTTTTGGATTTGGATGAGGTCTTGGTTTATCACAATGGGATGACTATGGTACAAACTTGGTCTCAAACTCATTTTTCATTTCATCCATCTGGATTTTAATGAGCTTATCTCTGTTGAGTTTGGAACCCTTTCTGTACCAACATTCATTAGAAAGATGATTGAATTTACCACATATTTCACATGGCTTATTCTTCATCTTGGATTGATCAACTGCTGATGTGGAAACTACTGAAGGTGTGATCTTCAGTACTTCCTCCTTTCAGTACTTTTGTTTAGTATGAAGGATCTGTAACAACTGAAACTTGTTCTTCAGCTGTTCTCTATCCGTCCTGAAAGACCGTATGATAGATTCACCAGTAGTGGTTAATCCTTTTATTTCAGCTGATTTGAAATGCTCTTCAGATGTTGTTACTTGACCTTTAGTACTTGAGGTACATTGAGGGACAACATCTGAAGTACTTAGCTTCATGTGCTTATCAGTAGTTAACCCATCAGGCAATTGATTTGCTGAGGTATCAACACTGATTTCATCTTGTGATTTTGGGTGATCACTTGAGGATGATGTACATGATGATGTGGTTTGGAAATTACTTTCACCTTCAGGTTTACTATTGATTTTGGAGTAAAATCTGTAGGTGGTGCAATATGATTGTAACCTATTCCAAACTTCACATTCGAAGCAGATTGCTTGCTGAGAAGCATTTCAAATCCCTTGCAGGATGATACCCAGCGGTCACACTCACTTGGGTAGCTGCAAGATTTTCTTTGAGTTCTTGTGGTTCTCAAGAATGACCTCTAGCTTAGCCTTTTCATCATTTAATTGGCATTTAAGCTTATAAATCTCATCATCTTTATCTTTAGGACAGACTCATACTCAGCTTTTCTTTTGGAAAGGGTTTGCTCAAGCTCAAGATTTTGATTATTAAAGCCACATTGCCTCTCTAATAGAGATAAATGCAGCTATGCAAGATTCAGAACATAGCTTGGCCTTAGCCTCAGAGGATACCTGGGTTACCTGTGAAGAAGATGCATTTGAGCATGAACTCTCAGTAGATTCCAGGGCCATGAGAGCAAGATTCCCAAAAGGATGTTCACCACCATATTGCCATCACCAGCAAATAATTGCTCATTACCAGAGAGATCATCTGGTAAACTGCTCCAGTCAACAACACTAGGGGTGAAGAAGCTGTGACGAGGTTGTGATTGAGATGATTGAGATGGTAGAGGCTCAGGTAAGGCTTGAGGTTGTTGTGCAATAGAACTTGAACTTGATTTGGCTGAGGCATGTAATAGCAGGGATATGGATATGACATTGGACCCTGAGGGACAAAATATCAGGAGATATAGTTTGTGAATGATGACCAGAACTACAGGATGTTGCCCTCTGTTTTGTGGACTATTGCTTGGAAAAGTCAGAAAGGCTGCAGAGGAGTTAGATCCAGTTAATCTACACTCTCTTGCAAAGTGTCCAAGTCTGTGGCATTTGTGACACCTCAACTTACTCTTGTCAAAACCAATTTGGTTTTGCCAGAGAGTCCTGGAAATTTCCTACCAGTTCTCTTGTAGACTTTTGAGATCTGATATTAACAAGGCCATTTGGCTTAGAATATCCTCTTCTAAGTCATCATCAGCAATACCTTTCAAATCATCCATGATGAAGCACAAATTGTCAATATTACAACCTGACTAACTATCAACACTAACAAATGCATGATCAGAATTGTTTGAAGAGAAATCTATATGCTCATCATAATTGCTTTTTGATGGCATATTCTGACTCATGACCAACCAAGGCAGTGTTCCCCGTTCACATCAGTGAGCTTTCCTGATAATGCCAGTTTCCTTTTTTGCTCTATCTCTCTTTCAAATGTAAGCAGTTTCCATGGAGTTGGGTGAGAGATAGGCTATCCAAATTTGCACTGGAGCGTAGGACAATGGTATATGTGTCCCATCTCTCAGGCAGTGATCTGAGGAATCTGTTGTTCATCTGGCTATTAGTGTATTCATGTTTGACCATTCTCAGCTCAGAAATCAAATAGGAAAACCGCTCAAACTGTTGAGTCAGTGACTCACCCTTCCTATGAGAGAATGTCTCATATTGTTGGGCAAGGATTTCTCTGTTGTTTGCTAAGACCTCATCTGTTCCACCAAATTGTTCTTTCAATGCATTCCAGAGGTCATGAGCAGTTTCATGATGCATAAGCCCAGAATAGATTTCATTAGGCAGTGCCATGGCCAGAATTCCATGCGCTTTAGCATCAATCTCAAACAGTTTTCGATCCTCATCTGAGTATTGTTCCTTCTTCTTCGGAACCATTTGGTTGGTTTCCGGATTGTTCATCATAGGATTGTGTGGACCATGTACGACAGATGTCTAACAACCTGAACTATTAACAGACAGGTGATGAAGCATTCTTCGTTGCCATATGTTATACTCAGTCCTAACCAGCATCAGAGGCTTGGTTGAGGAACCGGTATTGTGAGGGTCATTAGAAGGAGTAGTCATTCTCAGATTCAACCAATTCAATTAAGTTTTAACTGATTTAGTGCAAAACACAACAAACTCAATATGAACCAAGAGAAAACTCAAAGCAAATAACCGAAAGCAGCAGAAATTCAATGATCTATAACCAATTCTTGCAAATACTAATTCGATCAAACTTAGATATCGAAATTGCAGTTTCAATGATCAATTATTAGATCGATCAATGATTAACCTGCTCCGATACCATTTGTTAGGATCAGTGATCTAAGTTTGATCAATTAGAGTAGATTGCAGCGTAAATTCGAACAAAGAATTAGATAATTTAGCAAGAACTCAATTGATATTCAATAGAAAAGCACATGGTTATAGAGAGAGAAGAATTCTGCAAAAGGAATATTTCATTCATATGCTTTTGTGGTGGCTGAATGTCACACGTTACAACTAGGTCAACATTCCTTATATAGGGAATGTGACGTCTGCTGATGTCACTTGATAGTGACGTCTGCTGATGTCACTTGATAGTGACATCTACAGAATTATACAAACTACTAAAACTATGCAAACTACTGAGAATGTTCTCAACTACTGATTACATCTCAGAGAATGCTAAGTACAAAAACATAAAACTATCAAACTAAAACTACTGAAACTATAAAGTACTGAAATGTAAATTATAAGTACTGAAAAGGAAAACAATCACAACTACTGAAGTTAATAACTTTAGTTGTTGTGACAACTACTGATCACTCTGGTCTTCCGTCTTTGTCTTCAGTCTTTGTCTTGAGTTTTACTTTCAGACTTTGTCTTCAGTACTTTACTTTCAGACTTTGTCTTCAGTAGAAGTGTTCAGATTTTGTCTTCAGACTTTTTCTTCAAACCTTGTAATCAGCTAATGTCTTCAGCTATTGTAATCTTCTTCAACAGTTGTAATGTCTGTGGGACTTAGAGGTTTTTCTGATCAGGCTCATTGGTTCTTTTGGTCCAACAGTCATAAAGTCAAAAACGCAATCTGCCTTTTGACTTTACATATGATTTTGTTTTGTGTATAGTCAATTGTATCCAGCTGGCTTTCATAGTATGGCCGGTTCTAGGATGTAGTATAAGTATCTCATGTTCTTGTATCTTTATTTTCATGCTTTGTAACACTTGTAATAGAACATAGAGAAAGCAATATACTACAACCTTGAAAACCATATACTTATGTATCTTGCTCTTGTGTTTCGTCTCTTAATTACTTGTGTTCTTAGTGTCTTTATTTGTGGTTAATCTAGTTCACTGTTTGATTAAGTTAAGTTGCTCTCCTCTTTGTGTTGTTGTGTTGTAAATGATCACCCTTCAACGGTCCTGCATTTGGTATTAGAGCATTCTAGGCTTTTGATATAAGATCTCACCACTTCAGATTCCTCACACACATAAATACTCAACTTATTAAATGGCAGCCATTTCCAAAACTGATATGAAACTGAAACCATGAACAAGTCCGCATTGATCACTCTTGATGACTTTGACACTGGTGCCTAAGATGGAAGGTTTGATCAGGTCTCTAGACTCAAGAATGTGGGAGTCTGTTGAGAATGGACCTTACCTACCAAGCACCCCCTCTTCTACTGGTGGTGGTATGATCCCCAAGGATGTGGCAAAATACTCTGATGAAGATAGGAAGATTGTAGAGATTGATAGAAAAGCCATGACAGGCCTTTAGACTGCTATTCCAAACTCTGTATACAGAGGTTTCAAGAAATGCAAAACAGCTAAGCAGCTATGGGATGCATTGAAACTGATTTATGAGGGTTCCTCTGAAGCCAAGAAGAACAAGAAGGATCTCCTCAAGCAGCAGTTTGAAAACTTCACCTTCAAAGCAGGTGAAACCATGACTCAGCAATACTTTAGGTATGTTGAGATTGTGGATACCCTTGTGGATGGAGGAGTTGCTCTTGAGAACATATAATTCTAAGAAAGTTCATGTCCTCACTTCCTAGGCAATGGACACACTACTGTGTGGTAATCAAGAGAACTGAGAACCTCAAAACTCTCACTCTAACAGAGTTATATGGGATTCTCAATGGCTACAGATGGAGATGAACATGCAAGGTTCATCTGGCAACTCCAACAATCAAATGGGTTCAGCCCTTCATGTGGTTGAAAGGGATAGCATAGAACCCCAACATCATCTAATATGCTACCCTGTCAACTTACCAAACTCAGTCTTGTTCCAAGCAGAAGGCTCTTAGGAAGAAGAAAATAGAGTGTCTTATGTGTGAAAGTACTGCTCATCTTGCTAAGGATTGTCCATACAATCCCAAGGGTACCTTTCACATGACCAAACCAAAGACTTCCAAGAGTTATAAGCAGATTCAAGCTTCGGAAGGAAAATCTGTTTCCTTTGAAAGCTCCAAATCTAAGAAGAAGGCAAGTGGAAAATTGCCTTCGGAAGAAAAGTTGGTCTCGAAAGGAAGGAATACTTCCGAAGCACTAAAGTCTGCTACAGTGTCTGCAGAATTTTCCAAAGGTCCAGTCATTAAAACTTCTGAAGTATCAAAAGCTTCTGAAGTATTGAAGGTCAAGTCCAAGCTTCCAAAGGTGGTGTGGAAGTCTAAGAAAGACCAAGTGACTGAAAATTCTCCATCAACAACAGCTCAAGATCCTCCAGCACAACCATAGGATCTATTACTATTGCATTACCTTCTGTTTCACTTAGTGAGCCAAAGACAAGTAAGGCTTGGGTATCCAAATGTAACTAATCATTTTTTTGTGCTGGGACAGCTCAAGACAAACAAAAATGTCTAGATCATTTACAGTGGCTGTTCCAGGCACATGACAGGCATTAGGTCACTACTCCAAAACTTTGAAAGGATTGATGGAGGGCCAGTTACCTCTAGAGGAGATGAAGGTGGTTATATTTCTAGAAAGGGCAAGGTCACAAATGGTAAACTCAGCATTGAAAAGGTAAACTTTGTCAAGGAGTTTGGGTACAATCTTCTGAGTGTATCCCAATTTTGTGATCAGAGTCATAACATGCTTTTTACTAAGCATGAGTGCATTGTTCTCAACCCTAGGGTGGTCATTCCTCATGAGCATATTCTACTTTGAGGAACATATACAAGATGGATCTACAAGAAACATCTCCCTCTAGGGAAGTTTCATGCTTTCTATCTAAAACCAATAATGATGAGTCTTTCCTATGACATAAAATAATATGCCATGTAAATTTTAAGAATATGAATAAACTGATTAAGAATGATTTGGTAACTGGAATGCCAGAGAAAGAGTTTACAAGTGATGACCATTGTGTTGCATGCCTGAAAGGGAAGCAACATAAGGTATCTCACAAGCCTAAGGAAAGAAACTCCATCACTACTCCCCTACACTTGTTACATATGGATCTCTTTGGCCCCACCAGTGTAATGAGTCTAGGTAGGACCTCTTATTTTTTGGTGATCACAAATGACTTTACAAGATACACTTATGTCTTCTTCCTTAGAACTAAGGATGAGACTCCTAAGATTCTAAATAATTTCATCCTAAAAGATTGAGAATCAACTGATCACAAGGTCAAAATCATAAGATGTGATCAAGGAACTAAATTCAGGAACCAAATTCTTGAAGCATTTTGTGATGAAAAAGGTATTACAAGACAATACAGTGCTTCCAGGACTCCTCAGCAAAATGGTGTTGCTGAGAGGAGAAACAGGTCACTGATTGAAGCTACAAGAACCATGTTGTCTGACTCTAAGCTACCCATCACCTTCTAGGCAGAGGCAGTCAACACTGCCTCCTATGTGCAGAATAGAGGTTTAGTGGTTAAGACTCATGGCAAGACTCCTTATGAACTTTGGCACAAGAGAAAACCT